>NQII01000595.1:223570-285373 GCA_002778355.1 Clitarchus hookeri
TGATGCCAGGAGTTGGTACTGTATGTAACTGTCATATACACTCTGGTTGATTCTGCACTTGCAAATGATCGTCGCTGGCACCAAGGCAGAATCTACTCTTATCACTAAACACAATTCCGCACCATTCATCCCTCCAGTTGCGTCGTTCGCGACACCATCCGAGGCGGGCTGCACACTGTTGAGATGTGAGAGGAAGCCGGACGAGCGGCACCCTTGATCGTAGCCCAGTGTCCAGCAAACGGTTGGTGATGGTCCTAGCTGACACCCTGGGTGCAACAGTGGTCCTAATCTGTGTGGCGGTCACCGTGTTATGAACAGTGGCTGCTTGTCTGATGTGGCGGTCCAACTGAGAATCCATATGCCGCTGCCGTTTGGAACCAGGTTGACAAGCATGTGCACCATTGTTGGACCACCGGCACCACCAATGATGCACAGCAGACACTTCACGTCCTACGCATTGGGCAATTCTTCGGAAGGACCATCCAACCTCCCTCAGGCCCACAATACGACCTCATTCAAATTCCGTTAATTGCATGAAGTGTGGTCGTCTATGCCGTCGTGGCATTTCTACAATGCTTCCTACACATAGGTCAATGCTTGAAATAACAGATACTCTTTCACACAGTCAACTACAGTTGTATTGGGCTCAGCGGTGTTTTGCCCAGTACACTGTTCCTACTCTGTCCACAGCACAGCACAGCACAGTTAATCATTGCATGTACAGCCCTCTATCAGTGCCCCATGCGCATATGGTGTTTCTACATCACCGCTTTAGTGGTGTTCATTTTTCATTTTCCACCAGTACTGAATTTCACTCAATGTCACAATTTTCCATTTCAAAGAAATATTGAAATATAATGAAATTAAAGTTTATCTCTTGCATCACCACCACTGGCTTTAACATAGTCACTATAAATTCAGACTTTTACTTGACGTTTGAAACAATTGCAGCAGAACACTTTAGCAAAACTCTGAAAATGTAAAATATATAAACTTGTGGTGTGTGTGTGTCTCTTCATTATATATTTCTCATTGCACAACAAGCATTAGTTTCAGTGTGGGAATTCTTCTTACTGAGACAAAAAGTTTAAATTTAACTAAACAAGTAATATAGTTTTATATTTTCATATATTTTGGATGCTCATTTTATAAAGTTTTATAATAAATTTCATCTGGTGAAGTCAAAATTGTTAATGTCAGGTGACACCTATGTAATCTGCATGGATGATCTCGTAGGTGATAATTCCATAATCCATTCCCCTCACTTCCTAAGGGTACCATGTTTGAGACTGATGTTAGTGTTGATGCCCTAGTGATGTGTGTTTCTGATCACTGTGGTAGAAGTTCTACTATCCTTTTCCTGGGTCTTCTGCTTCTTGTATACACCTTTGCGTGTAGACAACGTGAACACAGGCAGTGAATCAGATGAATGCGATTCACCGACACCTGCACCAACAGTGCCGGCTCTGAGCAGCAGCAGCAGCAGCAGACCTAAGTGTCCAGTTACGAAGAATCACTGAATATAAAAGCCAAAGCTTCCTGAAGACGTTGGTCTTAATTGTGACAGATTTCCTGGCCACCCAGACCAACTATTGACTTACAACTAACTACCTTAGGACATTATAATGGTATTATTGTCAGTGGAAAAATATTTTTATTTAATTTGCTGGACAAATGTGTGCTGCTAGCACTCCCACTGTAAATGCTCTCATGGAGGAGTGACATGTTGTCTGTGGATGAAGACCTGGTTAAACAGGTAACAAAATACATAGCACACGTTATGCTATCATGCCATTCACACACACTCTTGCAAGCATCTTCCATCATCTTCTTTCCACCTGGGATGTAGAAGTGGCAGAATGCAAGGGTAAGGAAAAGAGGTATTTGTTTGTTTTATTGTATCCGTGTGATCGATTTTTCATACATAGAAGTACATATGCCAAGATATTGAACAAATCATAAAAAATTACATAATATAAGGTTCAATATATCTGACTATACATACATATACAGGGTGGGCCGCCTAGTGTGGACACCCCCAAAATCTCCGGAACGTTTGCAGATCATGAAATGTGGTTTTCACTAAATGAAATTACGTACGGGGGCAAGTAATTTGCAGCAAAGTGACTATTTGTAACACGTGTATGGACAGAAATAATTAAACCACATATGACTTTTCCCCTGGAAACATACATTTATTTCAATGACATCTGAAAGTACGTGTAAAGAAGAATTCAGTGATACAGAATATGTAATGGAAAGTAACACAGAAACTCCAAGAAATAATGTGCAAATAGGCACTGGCCCCACGTTTTGGGCCACCACATGTTATGTGCCCTTTCTGTACCTGCCTCCTTACTGGTCCAGTCTGGTCTTGGTGCCAGTTCTCTGTTGCTGCCGCTTTCATTGCCACCGGTGAGCTTGCCGAGATTGTGTGATGCTTCGCGGTGTGCACAGGGAGATTCACGGTGTGCACAGGGAGAGGATTGGTCGGTACCTCGGATTTAAGGGAATTCGTCCCCTTTCCCACTAGATCCCAGCAAGTTCGTATGGATAGGGGGTGAAGAGGGACCTTCAGGGGTTTCTTCCAAGGAGAACCTAGAGGAATATATGGGATATCCGACGATGGGAGTCACGAAGTCCCAGAATGATCCGTTGCAGGCTGTCAAGGCCTCAATGGTCTGCCTATATTCCCACCGTTGGCAGGCCACCTCGTCCCTCAAGGCCTGATGTCTTGGAGAGACTGCAGTGTTGTCGTGTTCCTGCGGGAGAACGGGTTAGAACCCTGCTTCCTGGAGGTCCTTGTATGCCCTCATGAGGATTACAGTGCAAGTGGCTAGGTCGCCTGAGTTGTTTGTGGTTGGAGGTCGGGGGGTTGCGGCCCTGGCTGGGGACCAGGGCACCGGGCCTTCTTTAGCCATCGCCTACCCACCTTCTTACTCCTAGGCATAGGAAGACCCCGAAAGGAAGGGTTTGCAGGAGCTGAGGCGTGTGGAAGCAGTGAGTGTGTCGGCCAGCTATCCCCAGAGTCCAGCGGGATGATGGGGGAGGGGGGGGAAGTCATGCAAGGCGGCAAGCATGTCAGCCAACTTACCACACTGTCTAGAGATGCAAATAGCAAAAGGGGCTAGTGCGTACGAGGGCAGCGAGCAGGTCAGCCAACCATCAGTACAGTTCAGCAGAAGAGGTAAGGGGTTTTGGGATGGCAAGGTGTGGTTGCTTCCCAGGGAAAGAATACATGGTGGAGTCTAAGGAATTCCCTATTTATTGCAGTGCTACGCCTACCCGCCCTCTTACTCCTAGGCATAGGAAGTCCCTGAAAGGAAAGGTTCGCAGGAGACAAGGTCCGTGGAAGCAGCGAGCGTGTCGGCAGCTATCCCCATAATCCAACGGGAAGGAGGTTACGTGGGGGCTGTGCATGTGGGGCGGCGAGTATGTCAGCCAATTTTCCTCAAGGTCGAAGATGGAAATAGGAAAAGGGGCTAGTTAGTGCGTGTGGGAGTGGCGAGCAGGTCGGCCAACCCTCTGTACAGTCCAGCAGGAGTGGTACGGGGGTGGGGTTGGCAAGGTGTGGTTGCTTCCTAGGGAAAGAAAACACAGCGGCATCTAAGTAACTCCCTATTTATTGCAGTGTTATCCCTCCCACCCAAGACATCTAACCCTTGTCTCCACACGCTACTCCCACCAGGTGACAGACCGTCGGCTGTCCGTACACTTGGGCGAGGACCAACTTGTCCTTCGCCCCAGGTTTAAACACCCTTAACTTCTTGGGTCCGAACACCCTTAACTTCTTATATTCTACTCCACTACGATCCTTGCTACAAACTAAATAAACTGTGTGCATGAAGCACTCTGAGTGCAGAAGGCTAGGTCTCTGCGCGAGTTGTTGCCTGAGATGCCGTGCGTACTCACCTCCTGCTCGTCCAGTCATCTCCCTTATATGGCGGGCCGGTGGGCAGTCTAGGGTCCAGGGCTAAGCGGGTGGGTGCCCACATACGCCGGGGAACCCCTGGCCACGCTGTCTCTCTCGCATTGCCAGTATGTCCAACTCACGCACCCCTGCTGCTTGCTGGAACCCCTGCAAGGGTGACATCCTACGGCCGCCTGCTGCTTATGTAACCACCTTACCAGCTGTGGCTGCTCGGCATGCCGCCGGTCCAGGCTTTGTTCCTTGCTACGTTGGGTGCCTTATGGCACACCTTACGTGAGCTGACAAGGCTGGGGAGGGTTGTTGTCCATCCTGGGACCTAGTGGACCATCCTGGTCACAGTATACTGGTATGAATTTAAGAAAATCTTCACGTATTATGAAATTCTCTTTCCTTGTCCACATAGCGGACGCAGAGTGAAAACTGCTCTCTTCCAGCAATGTCTGCTGTTTCGTCAGCGAGCACACTTATCCGACCTATTGATTTTTTCTACAATTTCATGTGATATTATACCACCACAAGTTTCAATAATTTCATTCTGTATACAAGGATCAAGGTAGGTAGCATTATCATTTTCAAGATATGATTTCAGAGTTTCTGTCCAGCTCAAACTCTATAACGCAGTAGTGCACTATTGCTTCATAATCAGTGTGTCCTCTCAGTGGAAGGTCTTCTCTTCCACAGAATAATATAGTTTTTGCTATAGGAGTTGGTTTTTCCCTGTTTTCGGCTATTTTGTCCTTAACTTGTTTGTTTAGTTATATCTGAATAGTATCTGTCTTCTTTTCACGCACAGAGTTTTCTTGTGGTATTCTCTTGCCTCATGATACCTATACTCATCCTTGGCCTTTTTCCATTTTATGGAAGTATTCTTAACCAAGGAACCTAACTGAACATGTGCATCGTTACCTCATTCAAAATCGGCTGCAAGAATTGCACAAAACTTGCAAAAAGTACCTTTCTTGTCGTTGGAGTATGCTAACCAATGAAATTCAAACAACCAGTTTCTTTGAAATTTCAGATTCTTCTCACGTGGTGAAAAATTACAAGTTTCACTAGGTAGCCATATTTTTCCTGGTCTGAGTATGGGTATGGAAGGTTGAAAAAAAAATAACCCTATATAGTATTTGTACTGGCTGTGGCTAGCAACATAGTGAGAGGAGTCTTCTGAGCTCGGACCTGCTTGGCCAAGATCATTTATAACATTTTCACAATTTTCAACCTTCCAATTTTGATCAGGTTCGTTACTTACATCAGTTTCATGCGCTGGAACAGGACAGTTATAAGATGATTCTTCCATTTGTTTATCATCTTGGTCAGTATTTTTTTGTATTTTACTAACTTTAGTAAAATAGGTTTTTAAGCTCTTCGTAGTCACTGGTCACTGCAACTCATGAACAGACTTCAACCATGCAGATAATTACTGAACTTGAGTCACTAACGTAGAGCTCATTTAAAAATACTAGCACAATTATTATACTAAAATACAGCACTTTAAAGCATTGTGTTGTGGTAAGATGTACACAGTAAACAATATATAATCTTCATTTCAGTAATAGAAAAGGCATGCATAAATTGAAGTGCAACCGTAGTGCAAGAGATGAGACCAAACTAATTAGCGCTTTAGCACTACCAAATGAATGGGTACAGAACTATAAATAAACGAATCAATCGAAAGAAAAAAACTATGACTGTCAAAATCGCGACCTTAGAAGACAGGTCGGGCAACTCTGGATAAAAGCAAACACCTTACATATCAATATAGAACAATCTGCCTATTTTGCCTGACGAAGGCTGGAAACCTTCCACACTAGCGCTACCTTGCGTGAGTTGATTGAACACTCTAGAAATAAAAATGTTGTGTTGTTCTCTATAGAACATTGGCTAGCATTATACAACCTTCAAAGATATGTTTAATATAAACTTATTGGAAACAAATGGGTGAAAAAGATAGATTATTAAATAAATCCCGTTAGGGGCGCTGACAAAAGTGTTTTCAATATTGCTGCAGAATGATTGGTATTGAAGTTTAAGATATTTGGTAAATACAGTGTGTTTAGTGTTCCACTGGCAGAACTTCTTTCTAGGTAGTGACCAAAATAGTTACTCAGTCAATATTATGACTGTAGTTTTTTGTTNGGGGGGGGGAATGGTAGATTGTTTAGAATTTGGGATATATACCCCCCAATTCCCCCTCCTGCATACACCCCTGTCCATAAGTCTTTTATTATTACAAATCATTCTGAGACATAGCTCTCCCATACTTTCAAATGCTATCCTTACTATAGCCATTCCTACATAATTGGATATAAAAGGGAATAAAACGTATACCACTATTCACAAAATACAGCCACAAAACATATTCTTTAATGAAAAAAAACTTTGTAAAATCACACTTAACAATCTCTCAAAGCAGTTATCCTTGTGCTAAGGTTTGAGACTGAGCTCGAAAGTTTTAAAGTGCATAGACAGGGAAAATATTTAATTAAAATAAACCTTTCTATGGCAATATGTACTTCTTTTAAATCCTGCCTTGTATTATTGATGATTGTTTAAAAATGCTACATATAAAACTTGCAGCATTACGTTCATATACCTTTAAAGTGAAATTATGTTGCTGCACTTCTTCCCCAGAGTATGCTGAACTCTGCAAGGAGAGTCAAAAAAGATGTCAGTTCATATTGATACAATATGCCATCAGGGCATATCCGAGTTGGTGAAGGATGGAGGTCTAAATATAAATAAAAAACAAAATTTGGCTTTTAAATTTATTTATACTGCTATAAATCTGCTATTTTTTACAATAGTGAACCATCTTATCTCCTTATTTCTCTTGTTATTCTCTATGAGTGCAGTGTTTAATGTCTATCTCAATTTTAATTAAAGTCATTATCAGCGTCTATATTTATTACGGTCAATTCACACTCGTTATTTCCGCATATTCAATCTGTCTATTGCCATCATTCCAAATGTCTGTAACTCACGCATCTAGTTCAATAATTCCGCCTGTCAGGCATACTCTCCACTGTACCGATGCTCGCAGTCCGTAGACTTCACTTCCGCTGGTCACTCTCGCTGCAACTCATCACTTTGCTGGCTCGTCGCTCCGATGTATTCGCACACACCTGTGCTTAAGGTCGTACAACCCTCCAAACTTTAGACTGTTGGCTCGGAGACCCTTTGCAGCTTAAGTAGTTTTGCTGGCCTGATCTAGAAGATTCCCTACACCCTGAGTCTGGCTGAGAGAGGCAAGGGCGATGACCAGAACTTTATTTCAACGACTACGCCAGAAGTTCAATCCTCTCAAGGACAGGAGCACATGAGTCCTAATAGGCTTATCGCAGTGGCCTGCCTTTGTAAATCTCCATGCCCTCCTCAGGTTATAGCTCCCCCCAAACACGCTGATTTACTTGCTTGAGTGAGACGGGCAAGGGAAGAGATGCAGAGCAGCAAGTTTGTAACAATATGCAAATAAAACAAGCAGAGTTAAACTGCAGCATTTGTAAGCATGCAGGACTGCTGTGGAAGTGTTTTAAGTTAAACATTGGGAGCAGTAAATAATACAATTAAACATACTAATACAGTTTTGTTTATTTCTTCATTCAGAACATCCTGTAGCCCTCAAATTTTTCTATATGTTACACAGTTTACAGTATGCTACAGCTTTTAGGTCACCTTGAAACCTAACCATTGTATTTAACATTATTCTTATGAGAAAATATAAGTTTTATAATGTTGCTTTATATCATTTTACTGCTTCCAGGGAGACAGAATGACATTGTATTGTATTAAGACATACAGTATTACATTTCTGTTTATTTTTTTTTTTTGTGCAGAGGCTCTGTGGTGAAAGCTTTAAAAAATGTGGAAGATCTTCAATAGAAGGTTATGAAATGAAATCAGAGCCAAGCTTTTGTCAGGAATCATATATTGAAGAGGTTTGCTCTTCTGATGCTACACGCATTAACTACTGGAGGTCAAAAATATTGAGAACAATGGATGATATTAGGCACCAGTTAGACAATATGCCTGTTCCAGATGGTGATGAGGATCTTGCTAGGAGGACATCCAGGGCTACAGAGTTCAGTGCCATGTTCACAAGAATGTTTTTATACCAACTGCAAAGAAACGTAAGTTCCCACAGGATTCCTAATTTGGTGGTTTTTTTAATATTTGTGTGTTCATAATGCTTGTTTCATTGAACTGTATGTTGTCAATTTCCAACACAGTACCAACATTTAGAAACAATTAGCCACAGTTTACTTGTTATGAAATACAAAATATTGTAATTTAATAGTAGTTCTTTTAATTATTTTGTAGTTTAATATAGTCAGTTTTGTAAAATTTAACTATGCAATTAACAGTATTCACAGTTATCCCCCTCCCCCCTTCTTTTTTTTATGTGACAATGCCATATTGCCATATCAGAAATGTAAATGTAAATGTCTGAACCAAACACTTTGAATCGTAAATACTGCAGGATTATTATACATAATATTTTGTTACAAGATACCGGCGGGAGGGGGCGTAAACAAGTTTGTGAAGGATGGAGGTCTTAATAAAAATTTTAATAACTAAATTTAATTGTTTGTTTTTTGTCCATCAGTTGAAAACAATCGCAACAATCCGTTGTCCATCAATCCTTCTGTCCGGCAAAATTTTAGCGTGACAACTTAACATTGCAATCTTTCTTTTGTGGAAGGTATATTTTGGTTGGAAATACATTTTTAAGAGAGAAGCGTTTTGGGAAAATATTTTTTTTACATTATAAAAAATTGTATTGAATTATTGTTTACGTTTTAAATTCCTGGATTTACCACCAAGATAAATAAACACATATCCACCGCCTTGTATTTTATTTCAAAGTGCGTATTCGCATCTACGGAATGCTGTCAGAAGCCGGTAGCCCATCCGCCGGTCCGTCGAAAGTTAAAGTTTGATATATATTTGACAGATAGAAAAAAAAGCTACCTTGCGATTTGTTGAAGATCACGTGAGCGCCTGATGGACGGTCTACTGACGAATGCGACGGATGGTTTTGAGTCGACCTTTATGTTTTTTAATATAACCTTGCCCTAGGTGTGTAACGTGCTTACGTTCTGTGATTTGAATGTTTGCCACAACCCCAACAAAATACTAAGCCCAGCCAGATAAATTAAAATAAATAATGAAATAAACCCAGAAAGCAGTGGAAATATAAGTGGAATAAAATTTACGGTAGGCTTAAATGTGTGCATGTTCACCATTATCATTTACGTTTGTCGATTCTACGTACAAAAATAAGCGGCACGAGTTGCGTACTTGAATGTATTGTGTCTTTTCGTTGGACTGGTTGTTCCTTCGTTTTAATTTTTATTCCAACTGAGGTCATCCTTTTAACGAAATAACCCAACACATATCAATAACAATAAGTTAAATACTACAGTTCTTTCCCCCGCAGTGTTAACAGTCACAGCAAATATTAACTTGTACGTGTAATGTGCTATGTTGTGTATAACTGATATGTTAACAATGTAAAATAATAACCGTAAGAACTATCGTCAACATAGACATTGTTAAAAAGTCATAAAACTGACCTAGATATGGTTATGGGCCTAAATTGTGGACATTCTTACGAAATGGTTTTTGAAATATGACAAAATTCTTTGAACAGCTGATAACAGTAAACAAGCATTTGACAGTTAAAACGTATTAGTCACATGGCAGTGTTTAGGTTTACTTGTAGCGGAGGGATACATAATCGGTAACCAAAAGTAGAACTTTAGCAGGGCTTCAAAAAAGTGTGAAGTAACTGTGGATGGTCTATACCAACTTTTCACCACTACTAATTTTTTGAATTTTTTAACACCTCAATTAATTACTGCTTATTCCTGTCACAGTTATCTCAGTTTATTTTTGCAACGTGTATTCTAACGTAATATTTATTCATTTTATTTATTATTTGTTTGTGCAGATATATTTTATTTACTCCAGCTCTAATTCATATTATTAATTGCAAGTTGTTTTAACATCAGGAAATGTATTTTCATATAATTAAGTCTTTCCTGTTTTCAGTCACAAAGTTATTTTTATGTGGGCCGCTTTGCATAGAGGAATTTGTTGATTGGTTGCTACGGTAACACAAGACATTTGTAAGATATGATGTAGCCGTATCGTGATTGGCACAATATTTAAGGTGTCGTTTAAGTATGCAGTTTTTAAGGCTTTTAGCCATCTTGGTTTTCCCGCCAGGCAGGCGATGACCTAGTGGATCGTCGGCCTGAGAGATATTTTATTTTGCTTGTTAATTGATTGAGTCCCTTACAGAAATGCAGACTGCCGATAGGGCGAAGATGCGCAGCATCTGAAGAGGAATAATTTAAGTATGCACGTGCTACGTACGCGGATTATATTTAAAGCCAAGTTTGAGCTACCACGAATGCGTGTGGTATGGTAAAGACTTTAGTGATGTACCTAAGGCTCGTTAACCTGGTGAGGGAAGACTAAGGCCCACAACCAGTGGAACCAGCTACAGAAGATATCAAGAGATGTTACAGCGATCAAGATTTATTTTAAGCTAGTGTGCTAAATTTTTGACAACAGACACTACTCCTGTAAAATAATTAATGATTTTTGAGAAACTAATCTGGCTTACGTTACGTCATCTTGGATCATCATTTTTGTTAAAGTTGCTCTGCCTATATACCTATGGAGCCCTGAACTTAGGTTTCATGTTCTCCCAACTGAGCTGGAACTAATAAGGAGCTGCTACATAATACTTAGTATTTGCACAGATATTCATTTAATTCATAATGTTTAAACGAAAATATTTATTTTTCAATTAAATCAGATTTATCTCCACTCAAGTCCTCTGTGAGTAATCATTTGATCAGTAACTAGTGGTAGTTTTTTTTTTTTTATTTCTTCCTAGCACCTCTTGTGTGTTGTTCGTAGCCTACGGAGACTGGTTGTGGCAATTGTTCAGGAACTACAAACATCTGTGGTAAGATACATATTGTGGTAAGATTCAATCTATTGGTTCTGGTGTTTTTAGTGTGCGTTACGTTCTCTGTCTACACAACTACACATCCACAATGGTATATTGAAACTTCCCACTGTATAGTATGTATGATTGAAAGTAAGTCACTAAATTGGTCACATTTTAAATAGTCTGTAGTAACTAAATCTACTACTTTATTTTTAATTTGTGCTCTGACTCCCCTGAATTTGCTTACCAAATAGATTACAGCCAAGAAACCAATAATTTATTAGGTAGCCTGCCATAGTTAGTGTAGGAATATTTCTCCTTGTCACTCATCAAATAGTGTAATTAGTGTTCATAGTAAAACTACAACAGTACTACAATGCAAAGTTTTCAATATTTTAGTGTTGAGAATTTCCAAAAGTTAAAATAGTTTTGAATAAAACTTTTGTGTACATATTCTGTTATAGTTCCTAGATTTAACACATTATTTCATAGGTTTAAGTAAATTGTTTGAGATAAGTAAGTACGAGTTCAATTTTGATTTCACATATGCAATTTTAATTGTTTTGTTTAGGAAACGTATCTGAAAAAACATCAGAATATATCAATGGGGTCCTCAAACCAACATCCCAGTCAGATGAACATTATGTATAAGAAACTGTCATCTTCTTATCAAGTTAGTCTTCAAGCTCTCCAGGTATGCTGTGCCAAAATTCTTCCGGCAAATTTTTAAAGACTGGCATAGCCCAGTTGTATAGTAAATAGTGCATGCTGTATAATAAATATGTTCTGTCAGTGAACAGGTATTGTTCATATGTGTGTATTCAATTCTCACTAATAAAAGAGAATATCCATTCATCTGTATAAAGAAATCATAGACCGATTGGTTCTGTTTTTTGGAGGCCACGAATAGTCTTACCTGTACACGTCAAGGTGTAGATGCACAGCTCAAGTACTCTGCTCAGCAGTGGAAATAACAAGGTTATTGGCCGGAAAAAGAACACACACACTCTCTTCTCTCTTTCTCTCTCTTTCTCTCTCTTTCTCTATCTTTCTCTCTCTTCCTCTCTCTTCCTCTCTTTTCCTCTCTCTTCCTCTCATTCTCTCTCTCTTTCTCTCTTCCTCTCATTCTCTCTCTCTTTCGCTCTCTTTCTCTCTCTCTCTCTCTTTCTCTCTCTCTCTCTCTTCCTCTCATTCTCTCTCTCTTTCTCTCTTCCTCTCATTCTCTCTCTCTTTCGCTCTCTTTCTCTCTCTNNNCTCTCTTTCGCTCTCTCTCTCTCTCTCTCTCTCTCTCTCTCTCTCTCTCTCTCTCTCTCTCTCTCTCTCTCTCTCTCTTTCTCAGCAATTACAAACTGTACCAGCCACATCAATCACCCATGCTCAGGAGCTCAGTCATATGGCACATCAATCTGTGTCTGCACCTCACTGTTCCTTGCCATCTGCAGCATGAGGGCATCTTGTCTAGGTGCCCATTACTGCAGCTACCACTGGCTACTCGCCACAGGCACCTGTGGAAGCTGCAGCCATTTCTTGCATTTTGGCTGTAGATTTAGTTCTAGCACAACCATATTTCTTAGCCACCTCAGAATCCTGAAACTTTTTGTGAATAAGGTGCCGGCATGATCGGAAACACTTAACGGAATGTTATGTTCAACTAGAAAACTGGTGATAAAACACTCCACACTTATTACAGCATTTTCTGATTTATTCCTAGCAAAATAGTTGCTTAATTTTGTACTCGTTTCGCCACTTCTAACATTTGAAACAGGTTTTGCACAATTGAAATCCACCTTAAATGCATGTCAGAGTTAATTTTTACATCCAGAAGGTAAGACATAAGGTGTAAAGGACAGAAATGTGTTAATTTAACTGTGACAGTCTAAAAAAATGGGGGTACAGTATAGATTACTACTTGCACTCATGATGTTGAAAAGAAATGCATACAGTATATTACTAGTAATGGATATGTAGCACATAATTTTAAGTTGCCAAGTTTCAGAATACATATGATGACTAAGAGAATTAAATAGAAATTTCACCATAACAGCAGTTTAATTACTTTACCTCTTGTAATGTTTCACCAGGCCTTTATTTCACATTTTGAGTGATAATAACTTTTTTTTTGTAAATTGTTGGTAGTGATTTTATAGATATTTATAACATTTCAACATTTTTACTCTTTATGGTTGGGTGATAAAACATATGTTTGCAAACTTAACCAACCAAAAGTGTCTCAATGAATTGGTATATGTTTATAGAATAATAAATTTTAACATTTCGCATTTGCCAATTTTTGGCAACATGATTTTTGTCAGCTTTTATGCTTAGTTTCAGACATTTTGTGTGTGTGTATGTATATATATATATATATATATAAGTGTGTACACACACATGCATATATATGTGTGTGTGTGTGCATGTGCATTTGTATAATCTTGTAATATTTAACATAAATGTTTTTGCTGAGTTTGTAACATGTGGTACACCTGTTATCATTATTTACAAATAATTTTTTCAGAACTACTCACACCATATACCAAGAACACTTATGTCTGCGTTACCTGGGAAACTGAAAAATTTATTGGCTCACATATGCCACTTGGAAATGGCTCTAAGTAACCTGAATTTTCATGTAGATGACAACGTGGGATCATCTGATGTAAGAATATATAGTGTTATGTGATTTTACTATCAAGAATTATAGTGTATTAGTTTTAGTTGTGAGTATTTAATAATGTAGTGTTACTTAAAAAATAATTTATTGTGTCTACTGTTGTTACGAGTTATAAAGCATAGTGGAAATATCACACATTCTATTTTTGTAACACCACTATATATTTGTGAACCATATTTTGAGGCATCGCCGTCATACAACATGCTTAATTCAGTCCATTGGCAAAAAACTTGTGACACACACACACACACACTTTTAAGTAGGTGACTCATCAGAACCAGAACAGAATGTTTAAATAACCTTTATATTTTTACATCTTCTTCTGCCTGTAGTGGATTTGTAAGATGACATTTGGTATGGTGACATGGTGATGGGTATGTTGATGTTGGCGAGTGTGACCACCGGCAAGATGGCAGATTGTTGATGTTGATGTAAAGGGTTTAGGATGTTGTAGCACTGTGCCTCAGTATGGAGTGAGTTAGGCGTAATGTTGTATGTTGGAACAAGTTAATAAAGACATTAATTGGTGACAAGAATGGGATTCTTATGAAGGAAGATTGCAGGATCCCATGTGGTCATAGTCAAGGGAGCACCCAGGCTATGACGCGTTTAGTTATTTATTAAATATGCAGTGTATTACAAGCGTTTTATTCCTCTGTTAACATAAAAGTATCTAATTTTTCATTCAATTGAAGTTTCACCTATATTTTATTTTTAATTATAATATTTAATTTTGACGCATACCGCATATTGTAAGTAGACGCACCGCTGCCACACCCCTGCGATCTTACCTCCCGCTAGCGCCCTCAGTAGACACGTGCCGCGAGACACGTGCTGCTAGGCCAGGCCGGCACAGGCGAGGGCGGACAAGCAATTAACACGTGTCGAGGTTATGCAGAGTTAAGAACTGCCGAGAAAATGTAGAGGTCAGCTAGAGTTTTGCCAATGCACCTCTAGTTAGACAAGGAAGAAGGGCTGACTGTGTTAGGACATAGGGCAGCAGGCCACCCCCTTCCTCCCCCCCCCCATACTCCAAGGAGACCCGTGGAAAAACGCTGACGACGTTGACATGTGGATGACGCCGGGAGGGGAGTTAAGATTCCTGGCATGTGGAGGAAGGTACTTAGATGTTCGTGGGCCTCGCCACGAGGTGGAAGGAGACGAGGCGGTCTGGGGTGATGTCGCCCAGAAGCGCCACGTCGGGACGAGGGAGTAAGTCAGTCAGTCAAGGCCTGGGATCGGACCCCGGCAGAATCAGTGATGTAGAGGCCAGTAATAATCCATGCCGGAAGGCAACGGTCGGGTGAGGGCTCGCCAGGAGCACCACGTCGGGACGTGGAGTGCGATACAGAGAGCGAGAGTCTAGTAGTAGCCTGAACGAAGGGCGCCACGCCGAGAGGAAGTAGACGGCGCCGGAAGGCGATGGTCGGGTGGGGGCTCGCCAGGAGCACCACGCCGAAGAAGAGCCGTCATCAAAGCCGGAGGGTCAGCCGCAGAAGGACGCCAGCTGTATCCACCACGCCAACGAGAACAACCGAGGGCCTGTGAAAGGCCGCCCAACTTACCAGACCTCAACCTACGTCCGGAACACGTAAGTGAGTGAAGAGATTTGGGTGGCTCTTAACAGTGTGGTCTTGAGAGCCGATGAGGATGATTGAAATGAGTATAGACCGGTGCCGGAATGAAAGGGTGGAGTAAATGGGAGAAAACCCGCCAACCAACGGCATCGTCCGGAATGATTCCCATGCCCTAGCTGGGGATTGAACCCAATTCACCTTGGCGTTCTAACCGCTCAGCCACTCTGGTGCAGGAATAAGTGTAATCTCAGTGGATACCTGTGATAGGTGGTTTGCAAATAAACAAATTAAAGGTTGTGACCTTGTTGTAACCAGGGAAAAACTGTCAATACTTGGACAAATTCAAGTAAAGTACAAATTAAAGTTAGTTGTGTGCTATGGTAAGAAACTAACACCACTGTTAGGTAGGAACTGGTTGGACAAGTTATTACCAAACTGGTGACAAGGCCTTGATATGTCTAAACTTGGCTGTAAGCAGTAAGTCAGATTACAGATACAGATGGCCAGGTGATGGAGGAATATCCTATAGAAGCATGGGACGGGAAGTCTTGTCCAGTATAATGGAGGGATTGGAAGTCAAGGTATCCACGTGTGTTTCCGAATTGTGCGCGAGAATCCATAAAAGGGTATAAGGCAAATTTGGTTTTAAAGAAAGATATTGTTCCTGTTTTTCACAAATCATATGATGTGCCCTTCTCCCTGAAGGAAAAGGTTAAAAGTCAGCTTGATGAAATGGGTAAGTTAGGAATTTTGATCCTTGTGCACCACTCTGAGTGGGCCTCACCAATTGTGTGTGTACCCTAGCCCTTAGGAGATGTGAGAATTTGCAGAGACTTTGAGGTTACCTTGAAGCCGGTTTCGAAAGTATATTTTTACCTGCTCCCTAAGCTGGATGATATCCCAGCCGCACTAGCGAGTGGCACTATATTCATAGTACTAGATGTAGAGTCAGCATATCTACAGCTATAAGTGGGGGAAGAATCGAGGAAGTATTCCACCATCAATACAGAGCATGGGTTATACCAGTATACCCGGTTACCTTATGGGGTACCTAGTGCGCCAGGCATATTACAGTCTGTGATGCAGGAAATCTTAAAAGGGATACCGAGGGTGAGTTGTTACCTAAACAATTTATTAATTGCCGGAAAAGATATGGCAGAGTGTAAAAAAAAATGTACATTACGTACTTTTGAGATTAAATGACAATCACATTCGTGTAAATACTAGGAAATGCAAATTCTTCTGCACAACGGTAGACTATCTGTCCCATTCCATAGATGCTCAAGGAGCACGCCCTTGTAGCAATAAGCTGAGAGCAATTGTAGAGGCCAAGGAACCAGAGAACGTGAAGGGATTGATATGCTCAATTTCCATCACAAGTTCATTCCCTGTGTGTGTAGTGTAATGGCACCACTGTTGGAACTTACTAAGAAAAATGTGCCGTGGTCATGGACACATGACTACAAAAATGCCTTTGAGCAGTACAAAAACCTCCTGTTGAGTACCCATCTCCTAGTTGACTATAATCCAAAGCTACCGATTGTGGTAACTGCGGATGCAAGTCCTCTTAGAATAGGTGCAACCTTGAGCCATGTGATAGATGGAGTAGAAAAACCAGTGCATTGCATTGCAGTGCAAGTACATTGGCACCTGCTCAAAAAATTATTTATAGTTATATAAGGAGGCTCTAACTTTAGTGTTCGCTGTCAAAAGGTATCACAAATACTTGAAAGGAGGTTCCTTTTACGTTGGTTTTGGATCATCAGCCACTGAAACATGTCTTTGGTCCACACATAAGCATTCCTACGATAGCTGCTGCGAGGTTACATCGTTGGGCGGTACTGTTTGCCGTCTATATTTATAAAATTGAGTATTGTAAATCATCTCAGGTCTGCCCAGCAGATGCACTTTCCAGGCTGCCTTTGGCATATCAGTTGATTGAGAAATGTGTACAGCAACTGGTTCCAGATGACTTTCTGCTCACTTATGAGAACGTGGCAGGGGAGACAAAATGTGACATATTGTTGCAAGGGATTTGTCCATTGAGGAGGAGTATCTGTTAGTAGGCGTAAAGGTGGTCACATCACTATCACTACATCTGCAGCTTTTGGAGTTTCTGCACAAGGCACACCCAGGTGTGGTCCGAATGAAGGTCTCAGCAAGGTCAGTCTGTTGGTGGCCCGGGATAAATAGTGAAATTGAAAAAACAGTGAGATCTTGTGAGGAGTGTCAATTAGCCAACTTTAGGTTTACGTTCAACACAACCCTAAAATGGCCAAAGGTCAATTGTGGAATAGAATAAACTTAGATTTCTTTGTGTTGGACCAAAAAGACTTTCTTCTGGTAGTTGACAGTGGTAGCAGGTGGATCCAAGTTTACTGGATATCCAAGGGCACTAATGCAAAACAAGTTGCAATCAAACTTGATAACTGTTTTAGTATTTTTGGTTTTCCTGTAGAGATTGTTTCAGACAATGGCGCCCCCCTTTTGGCTCTCAGGGTTTTTTTAATTACTGTCCCTCTTATCATCTGACTTTCAATAGGTTTGCAGAATGGGCAGTTCAAACAGTGGAGAGGATGTTAAAATAGCAGTTAAAAACAAACACCAAGGCCTTGCATGCCAAGGAAGTAGAAAGTACTTTAGAAAGGGTTCTGTTTTCTTATAGAACGATTCCTCTGTCAGAGGTTGAGCTCTACATAGCTGAAATGCTACCAAAGAGAAAACCATGTACACGGTTTTCCTTTATTAAACCACCAGGAGGCACACAAGGAAGGGATTATTCACGTGCCCAGAATTTCAAGTATGCGATGTAGTACTATTGAGGTTTAAGCCATCATCTAACCCCATAAAAGGTACTGTAAAAAAGAGAATATCTACTGTCACCTATCTAGTGGAAGTGGTGATCCAATTGTTCTACATGAACCAAATGAAAAAGTTTGTGGGAGAACTTTGGGTGCAAGAACAGGTTATTGCCGCACCACATAGTCAAATCTTTCCTTAAGAAAGTGGCACACTTCCAATTCCTACTGAATCAGAAGTGGCAGACCCTGATGCAGGCACAAGTCCTCCAGGTTATCCTGACTTTTGAGGGTTTTCCAAGGTGCTATCTCCTGAGGTGGCAGTATCAGAAAAAGGTTACTGTGTTGAGAAGGTCCAAAAGAATTATCCACCCACCAGTGTGCCTGAGTTTGTAGGAGACATGTGTTGATATAGTTTAGTTGTAGGCTGGGATTCAGTTGTGTATACAGGGAAAGAGATGTAGTAAGATGACAGTTGGTATGGTGATTGGGTATGATTATGTTGGCGAGTGTGACTGCTGGCAATATGGCGGATTGTTTATGTTGATGTAAAGGGTTTAGGATGTTGTAGCACTGTGCCTCAGTATGAGGTGTGTTAAATGTAATGTTGTATTTTGGAACAAGTTAATAAGGACATAGTACTGCCCATTACTATTTGTTTGCAATCAATGAATCAACTACTTTTAAAAATTCAGTGCATATAACAGGCAATTTGTTGAATCTGAGACTTCAGGATAACTAAAAATAGATGCATCATATACAAAAAGTGTCCAAGTAAACCCTTGCTATTTTCTAGGGGGCAATTCAAGCCTGCAAAAGTTAGCTCCCTGTCATCCCATCTCGGGGGTGGGAGTGGGACAATGTTGAAATATCAAATGAACTCCATGTTTTATTACATATTCAGATTCTATGTCGATATATATGAAAGATTTGTTAGAAACAGTTTTTGCGGTCCATTGTAGATTGTGCTGTAATAAGTGAAAATTAGATTACCTTTGGTTACATCAATCGGGAACTGCCACATTTCATTTCAGAAGGATCCCGTAATATATGCTATCACATTTGTGTCTTTAAACATGTTTTTCGGCCTGATAGATGGCGATACAGGCAGAGAGACTTAAGTATCTAGATTTTAGTAATGTTGTGTCAATGGGCACTGTAATAAATACAATGAATCCCAGATTTTTTTTGTGGAGTACTGTCCTCCGATGAATCTACTTTCTCGGACCACGGTGAGCTTAATCAACACGACGTTCATTATTGGAGTTTAAGAAACCCGCACTGCTTGCTTCAAGTTGAACATGAACATCCGTAGTCTGTAAAGATTGGTGTGGTCTAGGGCTGGGCCGATACTGATACCCAAGTATCAGCCAATCCCCAGCCGGGTCATTCCCGGGTTTTTGCATGAGGGAATTGTGCCTTACGTTGCCACTGGTTGGCGGATTTTCTCTGGGATCTCCTGTTTCCCCCACCCCTTCATTCTGGCACTGCTCCATACTCACCGCAGTCACCGACATCGGCTCTCAAGACCTTGCTGTTAAGAGCCACCCAAATCTCTTCACTCACTCATAGCATATATTTGTTAAAAATGTTGTTTTTCAATTTACCTGTAGCATAATTATAGATTAGTGAGTAAAACTATGTTTGTGGTGTTTTGTAGTGTTGCTCAATGATGGTTAGTGTAATGACTGTAAGAAGCCTTTAAGTGTTCTAGACTGTATAGTGAAATAAATTTTGTACCCAATTTAAGTACTTTGCTATGTATGCAGTTGGTAAAAATCAACATTTTAGAGAAAAGAAAATACAATACAGAAAAATCACTCTTAAAGTTGGTATCAGTATTGAATATCAGCAGTTTCGGCTCACAAGAATCTGTATCTGCGAAATCAGCAAAACGTGGTATCAGCCCAGCCCTATAGGCCACAAACTTGTTGGTCCCTATTTCATTGTGGATTCCTTGGAACGGTGAAAAATACAGCAACTTTCTGTAAGATGACGTACCGGCATTGCTTCAAGACCTGAGCCTCAAAAGTGACAGACCATGTGGTTTCAATATGACAGTTGTCCAGCACATGAGTGCAGCAGCAGCACAGGTGATATTAGATCGCAATTACAGTGGCTGCAGGATCTGTAGAGGTGGTCCGGTAAATTAGCCTGCCAGATTGCCAGACCTTACATCACTAGATTTCTTTTTGTGGTGTTTCCTCAAAAATAAGGGGTGAATATCTCAAAGTGCCAACAACCCGTGACAACATGATCGAACAAATCCAAAATGCTTGTGCACACACACTTTTACATTGTGTACCATCATTTGAAGCATGGATTACTAAATGCAACAAAGTTGGAGGCCATCATTTCGAGCATTTAAATTTTACACGCCATAAGTAAGAGGCAAGAGGATTCACTGAATAAGCACCCCAATGGAGAGAGACAAGGGTACTCACAGAATACAAGCACTCCAAAGATGAGAAGAAAGGGAAACCTCTGCATAATTTGAATCATAAAGGTTATGTTTCTTCAATGTTGAAGTAGAATTCATTATAACATGGGGGTTCCCCTTGCAAAAAATGTAGATGCATAACTACATCTTCCTGCTTGTTCTGCCATATATCACAGGTCAAACAACATGTTTAAGACACAAGTATGGTAGATTGTACTGCAAATTCTTTCTGTAATGAAACATGGTGATTCCCAATTAATGTAACCAAGGGTAATCTACTTTGCACCATTTACAGCGCCCTATACAATAAATCATAAAATCTGTTTCTAATCATTTTTCATGTGTATTGATGTAGAATCTGAATCTGCAATAGAACATGGAGGTTCCCATTTAAAATTTGAACATTGCCCTCCACCTCACACTATGACAATGACAGTGCAAGGTGTCCATTCCTGGCAGACGGTCACACATGCTCGGTGATGCTCAGGTCGGTAATGGTAGATGTAAGGGTCGTCGCGACAACAGATTTTGCTTTGCTAGCTACCTGGATATAGTACTGGTGGACACAGGCTTATACTTGAAAATAGTGGGGGTTTACTTGGACACTTCTTGTAGTACGATGCTGCTATTTTGCGTTATTATGTGTAGTCTCAGATTCAAAATTATAAACACACAAAAAAAATTTCTTTCTCCAACACTTGCGGTTCACTGCGAGTTGCTCCCATGATGTCCCTCGGTGTGGTAACATGTACATGTGTCACATTTCAGATGACGTTGTGGAGATGGTAATCTGCATCCCTCAGAGCACTGCATCTCCGCTCTACCGTATTTTCGAAGTGTAGCAAGATTTCTTTCTTAGGCGTGCCGTAATTCACACCTTCCGAAGATTGTAGTCCTCGAAGTTTGTTCTTCAGCCACATGTTTGGGTCGCCAGATGTAACATTTCTCATCAATTAGGATTCCAAAATTATGCTCTCCATTTTTTTATTGGCTTATTAGTATTCTCAAAACAAATAAACACATATCTCACTCGATTTACATTATCGATGATGAAAATTTAAAAACATCTTGTAGCAGTTATAGATGAACTGCTTGCATCAAACTTTAATTCTTCTAATCACCCATGTGTCCATTCTTGATGGTAGTGATAGTATGTCTTCAAGAGCAAAAACTTTCTATGTCACACTCCTTGTAACCTGTGTCCTGATTGGCTGTCGGCTGACCACGCCATACTTCTCAACCAATCAGCAATGGCGAGACGAGAGCCAATCAGGATACGTATCTTTATTTTCACGTGATTTAAAATATGAAATACTTACTGCCCTCTAAGTGCTAATGAACAATAATCTCCAAATCTTAATCTGAAAATTATATTAATGCCTCACCACCACAACCAAATAATCTGAAACCAAAAGATAATAAATAAAACTGAAAAACTGCAACGTTATAAGCCATACCCCCATCACAAAATTTCACACATATAAATTGAAAATGTATATTGTTACATGTTGCTGCTTTGCGTCACTTCCCTTGCCCCATCTCGCTTGAGCATGTGAATGACAGTGTGTCAAGAACATCTCTAGTGACCTGAGGAGTGTGCTGAGATTTACAAAGGTGTGTGCCGCCATCACTGCGATAAGCTTATCGGGACTCATGCGCTCCCATCCTTGAGTGGATTGAATTTCTGGAGTTATTGTTTCAAGAATATTTTGGTCATCGCCCTAGTCTCTCTCAACAAGACTCGGGATACGGGGACCTTCTCAATTGGGCCATCTTGTTGTCAACAGTATAGAATTCGGAGCATTGTGTGGCCTAAAGGGCCAGGTGTGCAAAGCCAGCAAAATAACAAGTGGCAGCGAGAGTGAAGTCTGCGGACTGCTAGCATCAGTACAGTGGAGAGAGAGACTGACGGACAGGGCTTGAACTGGATGTTTGAGTGGTAGACATTTACAATGATGGCAATAGACTGATTGAATATATAAATATCATGAGTGTAAATTAAGTGACTGGAGTGTGAATTAAGTGATTAACCAATATAGAGACAGTAATAAGGACATTAAATAGAATTGAGATAGATATCAAATTTTGTGCTCATGGGGAAAAACAAGAGTATTAGGGGAGAGAGGTATTTTAATGTTGTAAATAATAGCTGTGTGAATATTTGTAGCATTATAAATAAACTAAAAACCAGATTTAGTTTTTATTTTTATTAAGACGTGCATCCCTCATGAACTCTGATACGCCCCTGGCATCTTGTAAGAATATTATAAAAGAGTAACATATAAATGTTTGTAATGTTCTTCTAAAAGTATGGAGGAAATCTGTATTCAATAATACATTGTTTATAGTAGCACCGGATATACTGTTAAAGTAATATAAAAGACATTTGAGCAAGTGTATGCAAAATACATATTTATTTTAAGTTTATTATTTTTTCATGCTGCTATTTATCATAAGCTATACAGTATTTGTTGTAAATTGACTTCCCTCAAGTTCAGATAACAGCAAATGATGGAAATTTGTGTAGCCTGGTCTTGCTCAGATCAGTCAGTAAACTAAGAAAACACGTTAACACTTAAATTTTTTCACTTTGTACCTTTTTTATTTGCAGGTTATGATGTCAAAATGTGAAAGCTTACTGGTGTTCATCAATGCAAAAAGGCAGGAAGCAGAGAGTTGTACATGTGTTATAAATCATCACCCAAAAGGCAGGCATAAACAGCTGAAGAAAATCCCATTTAAATATTCTCCATACAATGTGAAAAAGTCAAAACAAGGAACAGTTGCTAACAAGTTTAAATTGTCTGGAATGCATAAAAAATCTTCAGGGTGTCTACAAATCAAGACTCCACCTACGAAAACCAGGGTAAGAAAGCAGATAGAAAGTGTATATGCCCTCTTGGGTGTACTGCGCACCAGATATCTGCAAGCCTGAGCAAAGTCACAAGGAAGGGGTGCGACTCTGGCTATTCCTGGAATCCATCAGTAATGAAAGAGGCATGGGGAATTAACCAAGTGAATTACAGTCTGGGAAATAATAACAAAAAAAATGGATCATAATAGTCTTTTTTTGCTCTTACCCCGGGAGGTATTCTAAGTGATCCACTTTGTTTGACAAGGATACATACAATTATCAAAAACTACACAAATCAACTAGTATTTCATTTACCTTAAAATAAACATCCTCGTGAATATCATAATAATCTTTCTATAGTTTCTCACATGTTTACACAGGTTCCAGTAGAATGGGATAATTCTTAATTGATACCTTGTCTACAAAATACTAGATTTGCCTAGACTTGTGCTTTAAGTTCATGTAATTTTGGTTTCAACAAGTCAGTTGTAAAACTAATATTCTCATTCTGTAACTTTCATTCAGTTTCCTTATTTGTTGCATTAGTTGCCAAAGCCTTTCGGTGGAATTTGGTGATATGCAGTTTGATCAAGCACCTCTGTAACTTGTTTTTCGTAACTGTAATTAGCCCATAGTATTATCAAGATCATCTTTCATAGCCTTTTGGAATTTCTACATCACAGAGTATAACAATCAAAAGTAATTTTGTTCCCTGTACACGTTATAGTCAAAATATTGTCTTTTGGTACAGATGAAAATTAACTGTTAAATGAAATATCACTATAATTTATTTTGTAAACAAGATGCTGAAATAATTTTTACAGCTGTGCATATCATTTTTCAGGCTTCATTTCTTTGACTAAAGCTAGGAGGTATTCAGTAAGTTCCTGGTAAATATCTTAGTTTTTAACTAAAGCAGAAGTTGAATTTTATTATCTGCCTTTTGAAACTAATTTTTCTCAAAGTTATTTTTAGGTTACACAATATGTGAAACGAATCGTTGATTCCTTATAATCAGGCTCTGTTTTATGAATATTTTGTAGATTACTTTCCATCTTTGGAAATATTTTTTCCACACACACACGTGTACGCATGCGCGCACACACATACACAGATATATATGTGTGTGTACACTCATATACACTTTTTTTTGGTACACACACATACATACATACCCAACACAGGTTGATCATGAACACAACTGTGCACGTTTCGCCTAACTATTACGCTGTTCCTATGACATTTTGCAAGCCTACCACATGCCATGTACACTATAAATAATCCAGTACCCTTCAAACCGTGGAACATTGACGTGGTGTTGATGGTAGTGGGTGTTCTGTTCCTAATACCACAGACGATTTTGAAGTGGATGTTGAAACGATGCCTGTTTATTCATATTGTGAACAGACGGACATGAAATTCATGCATAGGTGTGCTAATGGTGTTGGGAGACTGGCAAAGCGGTTATATGAATAGCCATTGCCGGACAGAGTGCAACCATCCCATAAAACATTTGCCACTGTGTTTCACAGACTTATTGAGACAGGAACATTGAATGTAAATACTGTCGATCATGGGCGGCAGAGAAGGCTACGTCTCAAGTGGAGTGGTGCATCATTGAGCACGTGCACTAGGATCCAAGTGTCAGTACCAGACAAGTGGTGGCGACATTACCTGCAGGTAAGTCACCCAACACTATGGAGGATACTCCCTCAGCAGCAGTTGTACCTTTACCATTTACAGCATGTGCAGGCTCTTGCACCTGGTAATCACTCTGCTAGAGTGACGTTCTGCCAGTGGTTCATATACCAAACAACCACACCAATGTTTGCCTCATTGCATCTGTTTACAGACGAGGCTACATTTGGGAAGGATGACATCATTAACTTTTGCAACACTAATCAGTAGGCAGATGACAATCCACGTGCCACTATCAGTGGTTGACACCAGCAACAATTTCGATTAAATATGTAGGCCGGTATTGTGTGCAATTGTCTGATAGAGCCATCTGTGTTACCACCATACCTAGCAGGCAACGTGTACAGGGAGTTTCTTGCCAATGTTTTGCCACAAATGTTGGAAGATGTCTTTTGATGTACCAGGTGAGTCACCCGCGCCTATTTTTCCGTATCTATTCAACCGCACACAATACTACCCATCTACAAATCATCTCCTCTGTCGTAAAATAATTGTCTCTTGTGTAGCAGCGTCCCATGCCGTGTACGTACTCGTTACGGCGCCTCGTCTGTTAGCTGAACATTTGATGCTGTTGTCAGCCTGCACTAATCAGCAGTGCAAAAATAGGGAATCGCTACAAAACAGTACGTACGCGTTGATTTCTTAGTATCAGTGCAGTAAGCTGTGACTGTATTTTTATATGTCATTTCAAGAAACACAATGGCTCGAAGCGAGGCAGATGTGTGTTACTAAGGACGCAGTTGTCATGTACCAACGTATTTGGTAAACATCGCAATAATCTGTTTCAACACAATAAACGGACGTGCATTCTTTGAAACGTGACTGCTTCTCAACGCTGACATAACACCATCCGTTCACCGCTTACTGTACTGACGTCAACGAATCATCACATACGTGGTGTTCTGTTATGATCGATGTTATGTTAGAAGGGTAGTATTGTGTGCAGGTTGCATAGATACGGAAAAATAAGCGCTGGTGACTCGCACTGTATATACAAGGATGTGGTTTGTGCACAATGGCGCTTCAGCACATTTCAGTTGTCCTGTTTGAGATCTGTTGGATGAAACACATCACAGCAGGTGACCTGGTTGCATGGCTTCCTCGCTCACCGGACCTCAATCCTCTAGATTTTTATCTGTGGGGGCACGTAAAGAGTCTTGCGTATGCAGCTCCTATACCAAGCGCAGATGTGTTACACCAGCACGTTTTTCATGCATGTAAAACTATTCACCATCACCCTGGGATATTCTGCAGAGTACGCAGATCCATGATTAGATGTGTCCATGCATTTGTTGTGATTTGCACCAACATAAATTGTCTACACAGTAATGAATGTTATTGGGTATGGCATGTGCTGCATAACATGCTATGATTAAACATTAACTACTCAAATACGTAATGTCTCACATTTTGTTGTAGGGTTCGCCTTTGTCACATTCCCCCTGGCAGCAGGCTGAGTACTAGCTTGAACCCTGTGTGGTTGTACCCATTAGATAGATAATAGACTGCGGGTAATTGCATCATAGGGTGTTGCACCTGGTAAGGTGTGCAATGTGGCCGTTACATATTTTCATTGTGTGGCGGTGGACATGTGAGTTAGTATTAGTTGGTAGTAGCAGGTGATGGGCAGGACACATGGTGAGGGTGGGAGAATGGTAAGTAGTGGTGGTAGCAGGTTGGAGGTGTTAGGACACGTACAGTGCCGGACATGACCATCCATCCTGTGAAACACAACTGCATTTGGAAACACTGTGATGTAACTATGTGACAGACTAAATCTAAATGCCATCCACGCTTACCTCACACTGTTAATTCATTGCTCAGTCCACCAACATGGTTATTTCTGTTCATTTATTAGTATAATGTGCCATGTGACTTTGATCTTCACAGGTGTACTGTGTGTTGCCTAAGTACTCGGCCCATTTATTTGGAAGTTGTGTGCTGTATGCATTTATTCCTTGGAAATTATTGGGATTAGGGCAATGATGTACCAGATCTTTGACATTTATTTTCACATGGTACTTCATAACCTGCCATGTGAAACCTGCTCAACTATTTGTAACACAAAATGTTCTGCAAATTCAGTGTCGCAACCCCTATTTTGTCACAACTTATTTTGCTGATGGTGACAGATGTTACACAAATAGTAGATTTTTGTCCATTAACTCCTTATCTAGAGGCTGCCGGTTTGATTGTAAATACTTTTTGTAGAACAAGCAAATTTGTGGTCTTTCGCCTCCTATTTCGTGGGGTGGGAGGTGTACCACTCTTGGAACGCACTTTAGATGATATGCTGTATGTATGTTTTTGTCATATTTGAGTAACACTCTGTATATTTTAATAGTGCTAAATTATGGCTATGGTTGTTGCTGCAATGCATACATATTGAGACAGAACGTGCTGGGTGTCATTATACAAGAAGATAATGATGAACGTATCACATTTCCTTGTGTTTGAGTTCAAGAGAAATGTAACTCTCTTTTGCCTGAGTAAATTATTTTGGTCTCCAGATATAATGTCTGGAAAGTGCTTTTCGGTAATATTGCTTCCCTTTGTGTTTATTATTCAACCAAAAACCAATGCGTACATGATGACCGTCCCATAAACTAACTTTCTCTCGGCCCAGGGAAGCCATTCTCACTCCCAAAATACCACATTTCCCCCCTCTATATGGAACACAAAAATACAATACCTAAAACATTGCCTCTCTTTAACTACATTATGCAAGCCATTATAACATCTCTTAAGGTACATCATTAAAGTCCATACGGTATAAGAAGGCCACTTTCTGACAGTCAGTGAGTGGCAACTTGATGTATACGAAACAAACAAAGCGCCATTTACAAAATCCTGTATCAGCTGATGCACGAACGAACAAAAGTTAAAATACGTTGGCTATTCTGAGTGCACTGCCGATGCGCAGCAGAAAATACGCGTATAAGAAAGAGTTCGTAGATTAATTAATACATTTTATTTTACGAGGTCACAAAAAAATGGTTGTTAGTGTTAAAAACTAAACTTAGTGATAATGTTGTTATGTTTAGGTGATCAAAATGAAATGTACAATAGAACGATACGACATGGAAAAGTTTTTTGAAGTTGTGCTAACTTCAGAAAGCTTTTTCACGTCGTATCATCCATCTCAAACCTTGCTTTCAACACGTCCATGATATTAATTCCAAAAGCATACAGAAATATTGCATAATATTGTTGAACAATTTTTTCTAATAATTTGACGAAACGACACGAATTTTAAATATATTTCCAGCCCGTAACATAAGAATTATCAACTTTGACGATACGCTATCTCTTGACCATAAAGAGAGTTACTCAAAACTTTGTCGTGACGTACTGCGCGCTATCTATCGGATATTCTGCGAGCTATTACCAGCCGGAAATGAACCTCTCTCCTGCGCGATATATAACGAATTTACAAAAATATGCCAATAGTTATATTTTTCCACGAGCTCTGCATAATTTTAAAGTAACATATATTTCATATACAACGATTTGGAGTACAAGTCATTTATATTCGGCTGGTAGTCGTTCGTCTACGTAAATTATACGCCATATTGTTTTCTAGAAACCCATCTCCTTGATTCCGTAGACACGCGTGAATAGTTTTTAAGCAATTCTAACGTTATTCCACGTCACATATTTCCAACTCGAATATATTAGCTATAACATCCAAAGTGTAATAATAGATACAACAGACAGTCTCGCAAATTTTAACCCAAATTCACTATCTCGGACAAATTAAAAAAGAGTTAGGAAATATTTAATTATTTGCAACATTTTATATTTTTACTTTTATAACCTACTTATTTTTTTGACAGATGTCAGTCTTAAAATATCTTAAAATTTGTTAGCATTACAGTACAATGAGAAGTGGATTAGCTGACAGCGTGTTGATAAAAAAATACAGCCCTGACATGACGGATCAGCTGATGGCGGAAGGATACGTAGTCAGATGTAAACAGTGGCGTTACTTTCGTCGAGCTGTCAAAAAGTAGCCTCCTTATATGGTACAGAATATACAGTAATGCTACTATTTCAAGTAAAGTAATTTTACAAATCAAGCCTTCTTTTGGGGACCTTGCTTTGCCTGGGTGCCTTTGGTTCCTTTACCCCACGGCCTGGTTAAATACTGCTCATGTTTGAGAAACCCTTGAAAACAGTCTCTGTACGACTGTTATCTCCTTCTGAAGCAGGCTTCATTACCAACATTGAAGTTGATGTCCTGATGAGATCGAGAGGCATGTGACTGCGACTGACAAGCTGGGTCATTACAAGACACAGAGGGAGAGAGTAGCGACAGCCTATTTCAAAGCACTGCAAAACATTAAACTGCTGGGAGTTTCACTTGTAACTGTGTGTGTGGAGTAACATTATAGGATAAAAGGATCTAGGTAAAGCTTGTGTCAGGGGCACCTTAGAATACACCAGGGCTTTGACTTTACTCTTAAAATTTTTTACCATATTTTCAGCTAGCCCATTAGTTGCTGGGTGGTATGGCAGAGAAAAGGTTTACTTGACGGCAGTCTTTTTACAAAAGTTATCAATCTACTGATGAGAACCGAGTCCCATTGTCAGATACAAGTTGTTCTGGGATTCCATGAGTTGCAAATCACCAACGTAATTTGTTGATGACTTCCATGATCTGGTGTTGGAGAGTTCTCGAACTTCTGGCGATTTGGAATAACTGTCTACAAGGACGAGAAAACTCTTCCCCAAAATTGGGCGAACTCTGTCAACATGTACATGTTACCATGGCCTGCCGGCCAAGTCTAAGGTAAAAGAATAGACTTTTCTGGCATTGATTTGTTCTGGAAATATGCGTTACACAATGAAACAACGTGTTCCAGGTCACAGTCCAATTTCAGCCACTATACATAGGAGCATGCCAAGATCATTTTGGATTCACCCAATTGACTGGCACCTAGTTCTTTTAAGACTCTTATTTTCAAGCGCCTAATGGATAATAACTCTTTATCTCCACAATACGCACCCATGCTCAAAAGCCAGTTCAATTCTTCTCATGTGGAATGGCTTCAGGGAATCTGCTACATCACTTGGCCACTCATCTCTAAGACTCATTATAACCTTACTTAGGACTGCATCACTCTCCAAAGCAACTCTATAGCTTTTGCAGGAATTTTTTACGCCCATATGCAAGTGCGAAAACTGCTGAGACGTCTCCAAACTGTGAAGTGGCAGCCAAAAACGTCCATCTGCATTCCTGTGTCACTTCCCTTGACATACTGAACCATGTAGCCGAAATCCTGCAACATCGCTGCTAGTTGTGGAATACCACAGTTATTTCCAAAGATGTGAGTCAACGGTTGATGGTCTGTCACCAATGGAAACTCGCGCCCATACAGGCATTGGAAAAATTTATTTACACTGAAGACAACAGTAAGGTCCTCTCTGTCAAGCTGCAAGTACTTTTTCTCTGTTGTTGACAACGTATGCAAGCCAAAATCGAAGAGTTTCTCAGCCCCCTCTGAGAACACATGGCTAATTACTGCCCCAACACCATAAGAAGCGTCACAGGCTAGTTTTACTGGCAATTTCGGGTCATCATGTTGCAATTTGTGATGACACAATCAGCTCCTCTAATTTTCTGAATGCTTCTTGACAGCTTGTGGACCATCTCCAGTTAGATATCTTTTGCAGTAGTGAATGCAAGGGAGCTAAGCCTGTGGACAGACTTGGCAAGCATCATGAATAGTAGTTGACTAGCCCAAACCATGCTCTTAACTGTCTGACATTGTATGGCACTGGGGCTTCAACTACAGTCTTCACCTTCTTGGTACATGTGTGTAGACCATCCTTGTTCACAGTGTGGCCCAGAAAGTTTACAGAAGAACAGAGTAACTTAACCTTTTTTTTATTAACCTTGAAGCCATGCTCTTATAAAAGTTGTAGCACGCTATGCAAATGATTCAATTGCTGCTCTTTAGGAGACTCTGTGACTGGGATCCTTCAAGAAATTGTTTCACAGACAGTTCTCTGGAAAATCACTGGGTAATAAGTAATCTCAAAACGTAACCTGGTATATTGGAAGAGACATTTGTGGGTATTGATAGTACAGAACTCCTGTGACTTGCATCAAGTTGCAACTGTTGAAAAGCTTGATACAGATCTATTGCTGAAAATTCTAGCCCTCCTTGCAACCAACTCCTCTACTTGAGGCGATGGTTAATGCTCCTACAAAGTGGTGGTTTACAGTCACCTTAGTCTGCACAAATCCAGACACTTCCATAATTTTTGGCTACTGGAACAATTCCACATGCTTAATGCAGCTGGCCGTAAAATGCCTAACTGCAGAAATTTGTCCAATTCTGCATCAACTTTAGCCATGAGGGCAAATGCTAGTGGTTTAGGGGGAAGAAATGCTGGCAAGGTATTCTCCTTCAAGTGTAATGACACATGAAAGTTGGTGAGTGTCCCTAATCCAGCATCAAACAAGGCATGATATTTCTTTACTGGTGTCTCAAAAACTACAACATTTTCTGTTAATACTTGGCCATGGAAGCGGAGGAGCGGCCATGGAAGCCAAGGAGGCTCCTCCCATTTGGTACCACAAACAAATATATATATGTTTCTCCTGACCTGGTACGAATGCCTTCATGGTACCACATGGACTTATTACATTTCCTGTATACAACTTCAGACAGAAACCTGTAGATTGCAGTGGGTATATAGGGAACATGTTCCTGTAAGTTCTCTCTGAAATCGTTTATATGGCTGCCCCACTGTCACTGGCAAGACCCATGGCTTTGGCCTTTGACATGTCCTTAGTAATTGAAACAGTGAAGCAAACTGAGTTTTTAAGGGGACACCAGTTCCTTCTAAGGTTTCATGTACATAATTTTGGAACGTAGCTTCACCCTTACCTTTCACACCAAGATTGTGGCAAACAACACCCTTAAGATATCCAGCACACTTGCAGTTGTTACATTTGTAGCCTTAAAGTCTACACGACTCGGACCGCAGCACTGACTAACTTCCTGCCCTGCTGTGTGAAGAGATGCATTTGCAGTGGCTGCCTCGTACGAAGTTGTTAGTGCGAGTGCCTTTTTGAAGATTAAGTCATCCAACTCTGGATAAAACCTGTGCGTTATGTTTTTGTCTTTCAGTCCTACAACAAACTGATCCCGCAAGGCTGCAACCAAAAAAGTCCAGAAGTTGCAAAATAGTTAACTTTCATAACCCAGCAATGAACTCAGACACAGTTTTGTGTTCCCGTTGAGTACTTTTATGGAAATTGTGTCTCTCAGCAATCAACGAGATCTTGGAGAGAAGTGCTCTGTTAATAGCTTCACTGAAGCATAAGTACGCTCATGTGGCGTTTTACGTTTGCACAAATTTCATACCACCTCATAAGTTTTCCCTCTGAAGAAGTGAGAATTGCACGCCCTTTCTTCTAATCTTCCTCTTTGTTTCCTAGGCCATTGACGATGAAGAGTTGCTGTAACCTCTTGATGAATGAATCCCATGAATCTTCCCTAGTGTTAACTTTCCTACTTTAAACCCAAACATCTTCAATCACTAACTAAAATATAGTGTGTGCTGCAAAACATTTCATCCTCATCACCTTTGTTAAATACTGCTTGCCTTTTTGTTTATTATTTTAACGAACAACTAATACATACATGGTGACTGTCCCGGCCCAGGGCAGCCAACATCACTCCCAAAGTACCACACAGTAGTAATGAGTAAACAGTCTGATAATGTATTACAATAGTGGATGTCTCCACACTATAATAGCCACAAATACAAATATTTTTTAATGTTTAAACAGAAAACTTTCTTTATAACCTTCAAATGAACCATTTTTGATAAGAGGGGGTAGGGACTTCTGACTTCTGATGCAAGGACATGAGAAAGGACCTGCACCATTGGGCATTTCCAAGTCAAAATAGTGTGCTAAGCCACTGCCCCTGTCCACAAGATTAGTGGCCAACAGGGCTGTGAGTAAAATCATCGTTCAGGCTCTTGGATTTATGATGCTCAGTATACAGAGATAAGAGTAGCTACAGCGGCAGGAACTGTTTTAATTTTTGTATTGCAGGTTTACAATTTGTAATGTTTCTTAATTGTGCAGCTTGTTTATTTGCTTAAATATTTTTGTAAATGCGCTGTTCTTATTTATTTATCTGTTTTATTTAATTTTGTTTATCTCTACTAATGGTCATAATGTAGACATATGCCTCACACTAATGTCCTCATTTTCTCCTTCTCAACTTTAACTTTTCAACAAAAATTCAAATTTCTTCACATTTGCTTTATATTTACAATACCTTTCATTGCAGACAAAAAAACAAAATATTTGAAAATATGTGGTACCATAATTAAAAATCTGTTCTAAAGTACGTCACCATTCTTGTTCTTTATGAATAATTTTATCAGAACAAAATAGTCATGTTGGTAGTAAGTTGATTCTTAATATAATTTTAATTTTGATGCAGGCATTTTCTGAGACAAGAAACATGAGAGACAAAATGTGCCCAGATCGAAGTGCTTCAGACACTTCTTATGCAAAAAAAGAAAATGCAGCAAATCAAGTAGTTAGTAAAAGTGAGAAATCAAGAACAGAATGTTGTAAAAAGAGTTTGGATGTACAGTCAATGGGTGACAATAACATCTCTGACAAAGACTTTAAATTGTAAGTGTATTTAGTACCCTTCTATGAAATAACAAGTTTGGCAATAAATTTGGCTATTTATTCATTTTTATTTTTTCTAAATTTATATTTAAAAAAAAAAAACAAATTTTTTTTTAGGTATAAGAAATTAGATGTGTTCGACGTCGTGGACAAAGGTACAAGAATAAAACGTCCTGCAGTTAAAAGAATTGAAAAGATCAGAAGATTTTGCCAAAATGACGAAATTTCAAGAAAACAGAAACTGTGCGCGCATGAAGAGATGTTACCACCATCTTGTAAGTGCACCAGTGTAATTGATGCTGAGGAGGAGTCCCATTTTCGTGGTGCAAACATTTCTGTGAAAAAAATATCAAAGAGCAAGGAAACTAGTTACAATGAAATTTTGAAGGAACATGAGCAATGCCTGCTTGATGAGATTTCGTCTCCTTTGATGTACAGCAGTACAACAGATGCCAAGGAGGAAGAAAATGATCCTGCTACATTTTCAGCATCAGTTGCCCAACAAAAAGATAGTTCTGGTTTTGTAAATGGGCAAAAATTAAAAACTTCTGAAAGCAGCGAGGAAGAATCACATCATCCCACAAGAACACAGTTAAAGACATACGCAGATAAAGCTGTTGCAACTGATGCTGAAGTATACAAAAGTAGAGAAAAAAATGTTTTACAGAGAGGCAATATGAAAATTCCATGGAATCGTGTTGAAAAGTAAGTATGAAAACAGTTTATACCTGCTGTAGTTAGATAATATTTTTAACACATTTTTTGGTATGGGCAAAATAATAACATAGACTTGATTAAATAAATTTTATATAGGACCTAGAACATTTCATGAAATAATTTAAGGACATTCAATTTACTGAATGTGAGTTTGAGTGCCATGGAGTACTCTTTAGTCAGTATTGGGCATACAATAAAACATAAGGTTTTTTATATTCAAAGAATAATGATTTTTTTTTTTGTGTTCTATCCTCTTAGGGCCAATAGAAAATATAACTTTTGTTTCTTATGCAGTTTGTTTAAATTGTGACAGAAGGGTGTACCAGCAGGTTGAGCTCGATTCTCATATTCTCCTATCATAAACACAAAATGTCTCTGGAAAGATGATTCATCTTAAAATATGAGCATGGATTGAATTTTCATCTGTTAAAGTTGCTGTTTGTCCTACTTTTCCTTTGCTCCCAGTTGGAACTTGTCTTACCTGTGTTGCTGGATGTACTAAGTTAATACTGTGGTGTTAGTTTAAAAAGGCCTTTTCTGTCGTTGCTTGGGTCTCTCAAGGTATAATGTGCTCTGTCTGACCTTTCCACCATCTTCAGTAGCTGGCTTTGCCACTCATCTTCTTCCTGGCAATCTGCCCAGGTGCATGGTAATGGCAGAACAGCTCATTTACTAAATAGTACAGTTGTAACTTCTGTTTGCTAAGAATGCATCCACCATCTCCTTACCCAGGAGAAAGGTTTGCACCCAGCACAGGGTACAGTGACACAGGTGCTGAACATCTGCATAACTCGTGGCAGTGGAGCAGGATGATTTTATAGTCATCTGGGATGTAGGGACTGGTTTAGATTGCATGAGAGAAGCAAGATGTGGTGTCCCCAAACATTTCCCCTCAAGTCTGAGGCAAATGGTTACTCTCCATCAAATGTTGGGTCAGGTGGTTTGGCCAGGCTGGATTCTGAGGCAGTAGAGGTGATGACCTCGATGTGTCAGTACCTGTTCCGCTCATGTAACCAGTTACATCTCAACACTGAAGACCCAGCAGTCACCCATGCCGCTGTTGGTCCCCATGGTAGTTCTTGTAAGGAGTCTAGGATGCAAATTCAATCTCTTCCCAGCCCTTCTTGCCTCTGCTGAAGGTAAGGAAGGGCTCAGAGGGGTGAACCACAGGATGCAGGTAAGGACAGATTTGCTTAGCCCAACCACTACGCGTTTCCTATCCAACTATACCCGGCACAGAACTTCTCTTTGCCGCTCAGTATCAGCCTATCGGCGAGCACTACCAAGCCCTGTTGCCACATTTGCCGAGTGCCCGCCCCATTATAATACGTGTGTCATGAAATCTCAATTGTAGAAATATAAGAAAGTAATTAGATAAAGCACATACGTGATATATTTGAGACTTTGTATCTATTAACAAACTGCTCAAACAGACGAAATGCTAAATTTTTACATCTGTAGTAAAAATGTTCTGACACACAACTTTACATACTAATGATGTCTTTTAAACATAAATAAAATAAATTTTATTTACTTACAGTATAGAAAAATAATTTCTCTCTTTCTGTAGCAGCACAAGCTCCTCTTCCGTGTCCCAGCAGTTGTACTGCCATTCCTTTCCATTACTAACATTCACCCGTCATTAGATTTATTATAACAAAAAAAAAAAGATACTTTTCAACCATTTTTCCAAGAAACTTATTGAAATCATATAACTTATTTTGTTATGCATAGCTGCAAAAATTATTTTTATATTGCTGGAATTTCCCCCTTTGTCCTAAAATTGTACACCTTTTCCAAATACGTCTCAATCTGACACTTGTTTCGTGGGAAAACTTAGGCGCCACAAATATTGCTTTTGAAGTAGATGCAATGCTACCCTCTCCTTTATTGCATATCTATCACACCATACATTCACAGACATTGCACGCTTTTGCTGTCAAATTATTAATTTGTTTGAAATTTATGCTCTCTTTTGCTTATTTCTATGTTTGATAATTTAATTTTTTTTTTAAATGGGGGTGCGTGTACTTATGTACACGTGTTAGAAGTTATACTTCTTTGGCGTGACTAAAATAAAATTTTCGTGCATAACCTTAAATACTTTAAAACCCTTTCTAAATTTTATCATACAACGATATGTGCATAACCTCAAATACTGGTTGCTAAGTAACAGCATGTATTATCTGCTTGATTGCATTGTTCACTGTCGACTTTCGTTGCACAATAAACTTTTACCTTCAGCGCGCCGAAAGAAGTATAACTTCAAAAAAGCTCGCTAAAGATTACAGATTGACCTTGTTTGTAAACCACTTCCATTTTGTAACTACTGATGCTGCTACAATATGTGCTTACCGCAAAAATTAAATGAAAACTTTATACGCAAGCAAATGAAAAACTGAGAGAAACGTTCAAAGTTCATCGCGTTACTGAGGCTGCAGACTAGAGCAGAAACCAAAGGTGGGTGCAGTGAGGTAGCATTATCTTTTGTCGACTAAGGAGAGTCAAGACTTTGTTGAGCACACTACCTTTGCCAGAACTCTGGAAACAGCAGTCCCTGTTTAAAGAGAGCCTTATGTACAACTCTATTTTCATCTTTACACTGTGGACAATTGAATCAACACCTGATACAAACACAACAAGAAGAGCATAACTTGTGCAATTGCCACCACACCTCTGCCCATGACATGCTATCCCATCTCAGCATCGTTCCATGAACCAAACTGAAGTGTCGGGATAAGAAAGGGTTTCATTGTAGGCCCACCATGGCTATGTGAAGTAGGAGTGGACAATGTGTATTTTTATGGAGTATTGCCACTCGTGTGCTGGCATAGTTGTTACAGTGTGTACTGTGCCAGTTTTTATCATGCCAATTATTTTGTAGTCTAGTATTTTTCAGTTTGTTAATTCTCACTAAAGTTCTGGTGGAAACAGTTGTAGTATCACTCTTGGAGTAGCTGTCCAAAAGTTAGCTATGCAAATTTAAGTTAAATCATTTCTAGATACTTGAATGTGACTAATACCTTGTGTTATTGGTAGTAATGTGCTTTTACATGTGCAGGTTATGTGATGACTTTATTCAGGAAGCAATGAAAGACGTTGTCAGAGAAGCAGAAGACATCATGTGTGATATTGTGAAAGCAATGTTTGAAAATGAGTTCAAGTTCCTGTAGTAAGATGAAAATTGATATTCAAGGTGAAATATTTTTTTAATTGAGAGCAGTGTGTTAAAATTTTTGGAAATGTATTATTGTTACTTAATTAATAATGAAACTGTTAATAAATTTTGTTCTTTTATGTAAGTATATTTTAGTGGTTGACTGTAACTCAAGCCAGTTGGCAGTACTGTACACTCCTCTGTAAAGCTAATGTGCCATACAATCTATAAATGTTAAACCTTGTACTCTTCCATCTCCACCATATTATGTCTTGTATAATTTTTGTGCATGAGCATGTGTGGGCACAGGCATGTGTGAACGCACACACATATTGTTTCTTCACGTAAATGATATTTACTTCGTAATGTTGCATCTCTTCATTTTCTTTAAAAAGAAATCTAAAAAAATTTTAAGTTGTAGACATTTGTTCCTGTAACAAAATGCAGTCGTGAGCATAGTTTCAGCTACCTGCCTCAACTGAAAACCTACTTGCACTCAACTATGAAAGAAGAGCAGTTGGATGGGCTGACACATCTAGCCACTATCTGACGTGTTAGTGTAAATCCTGACATTGTAATTGACATTTTCACACAATCTCTTGGGCGACTTGACTTAGTTTTCCAACCTCTTTGTTTATGTATGCTTGGTACTTTTATTTTTTACTACAGACTACAAGTTGGACAGTTTGCAACTGTTATACAATTCTGTAAATATTTTAAAAGCACTAGAATTTTGCCCTTTTATATGAAAAATACCAACAGATTTACTGAAGTTGAGAAGTAAAGTAAAACCATTTTCTTATCCGTGCCCCCGAGTTTTCCGCATCATCTCCACCTACTTGTCGCGCCCTGGAGACTCAAGTGCAAAACTAAGTCTTTTCACCTTCACTGCTTTTGTTCCGCATAGGCTACTAGTGGGCCTTAAGCACCGGCCCGCTTAACTTACTTAATGTTCACTCTGTAATGTTGAGTGCAGTGCAATTGAAGGTTTTCATATGAAAGGTGAACTGTGCGATAGTGTTTTATTTATGGAAACTTCCACTTTTCGTAAGTGTTTCGGGACCTGGCCCACTGCAGGTAAACGTGCAGTTATTCTTGAAAATGTTTTCAAGACTGTATGTCTCACCTCGCAGAAGCGTAGAAGGGGTGGCTCTGACAGCCCCAAACAACCGCGATGTGGGCTTGTAATTCTTGTGGCCATGTAGAGGGTATTGCCTCGTGGTCGTCGGCCACACGCTCTCTTTGAGAGAGTTCGTACTCGTCCAAACTAGCCAGGTAGACGAGTTGGCGCCCATCGGCTCAATTTATTAATGTTTGGAATTTTTGGATTGCCTCACTTGGGTTGGACATTACACTTCCATCCTCAACATTGACTCCATCACCGCTACCATACCCCTCTGCACACTATGAGCCACGTTTAACTTAAGCTTCAATTGAAAATTAATTTGTTTTTAAGTAGTGGCATATTTGTGCAGAAAATAATATATGTTAGAAAATTAATTTATTCATGTACTGTAAATTAATTCTATCAATAACTAGAGAAAAATCATTAGTTTTTTTATCTATCTGAACAGAAATTATACAGTTAATTATTATGTTAAAATAAATCAATCTGAGTGAACTCTAATGGAGAGTTNATCTATCTGAACAGAAATTATACAGTTAATTATTATGTTAAAATAAATCAATCTGAGTGAACTCTAATGGAGAGTTTGCAAACTGGTAGCACACATGCGTTCTTGTTTTATTTTGTTGGTTTCTGTTGCTTTTCATTAAGTTGTATTGATGTAGTCCCAATGGTTTCTGTTGTGTTCCATTGCTTTTTATTACATTTCACCCTGTTGATTTTTTATTAAATCGTATTGATCTACCTTAGGTTTTTTAAGTCCTATGTTGTATTTCTAGTGCTTTTCATTGGATCCTGTTGTATTTTGTTGGTTATTGTTGTATTTTATTCTGCTGAATACTGATCCAAGTGGTTTCCATTTCTGTTGTGTTTGGTGGTTTTCTGTTGCATTACATTCTGTTTATTCTTATGTAGTCCTAGTAATTTATATTGGTTTATGTTGGTTTTTGTTAAATTTAACCTGTTGATTTCTGATAAAATCCTATTAATCCACTTTTCCTAAGTAGTTTCCATTGTTCTACTGTGTTTAGTTTTATTTCATTCTGCTGTATACTGATGTCCCAGTAATTTCTGTTGTGTCTCTAGTGGTTTCCATTGATTTTTGTAGGTTTCTGTCGCACTTCATTCTTTTGTATTCTGATGTAATTCCAGTAATTTCTTTTGGTTTATGGTGTGTTGGTTTTCTTTCCATCATGATGATTTTTGATGAAATCCTATTGAACGACTCAGGTTTTTGAAGTTTTCTGTTTTCTAATGGTTTCCATTAGTTTCTGTTGCNTTTGATGAAATCCTATTGAACGACTCAGGTTTTTGAAGTTTTCTGTTTTCTAATGGTTTCCATTAGTTTCTGTTGTAGTCTCAATGGTTTCCATTGTGTGATGTTTGGTTTTTTGTGAAGTAATAGTACTGTATCCTGTACTTTCTTTTGTGTTTTGTTTGTTTATGATGTGTTTATTGGTTCTNTTTTTTGTGAAGTAATAGTACTGTATCCTGTACTTTCTTTTGTGTTTTGTTTGTTTATGATGTGTTTATTGGTTCTTATTGTATTCATCTAACCACTCGAAATACAAGAGAAAACCACAAAACAACAGAAATTAAGGTAAGACAATAGAATTTCATCAGAAACTAACAGGGTGAAATACAACAGAAAACCAAGAAAACAACAGGAAATGCAACTGAAACCTACAGAACATAGAATAATCCAATATATATATAATAGGAAATACAACAAAAATCAACAGAAACAGCACAGTAAAAATCAATTCAAACAATAAGTATACGACCTAAACCAAAGTAACACAACAAATCAATCAATAATAACACAATGTACGGCAACACAAAAGACTGGCACAAGAGAAAGCAATGGAATCAACCAGAATATAACAAAAAATCTTATGCTACAGCACGAAAACCAACGGAAACTACTGGAATACAACAGAAACCAACTAACAACAGAACAATAACTAAAAAAACAGTAGAATTCAATAACAATCTTAATACAATATAACTCAAAACACTATGCCAACATAGAACACTTAGGAAAACATTTATAGGCTCTACAGCACAACAGCAATCAATAACAGACGATATAGATAATGGAACCCACTAAAATACAACAAAAACAAAAAGCTACAGCTCATTGAAAACCACTCGAATTCAATGGAAGCCAACTGGCTACAGCAATATAGAACTACCAATGGAAAACACTAGAATACAACAAAAACAAATTGGTTGCAGCACAATAGAAAACCAACAAAACTATCAGTTACCAGTGGAAACCACTAGAATACAACAGAAATCTAATGGCTATCACAATAGAAACATAACACCAGTTCGCTGGGTGGTGTTGGGTTAAGGGAAGTTTTGAGGGGCGTTGCAAAACATTTGACGTGGTTGAGTGTTGAATTGCCCGGTGCCATAACCCAGTGGAGAGTGTTTGTTGGTGTCAGTACTTACTGTTACACTATTTTATTTATTTATCATATGGCAATTTAGACACTTATAAAAGGATGTTATGTATCTGTAATTTTTATAATGTTTGAAATTCAGTTACAAACAAATGGAACAATACATAGACATTAAAAACATTATTTATACATTATGATGAGACTGTAGGCCATCTCGTATGCTTGAAAATTGTGGGTGATTATACAAAGGGTGTAGTACCCTACAATTAATTGACACACATTTAACTTTGTAAAGCGGTTTATTCACTGTGCTTGCTTACATGTGAATGATGAAAGAAAACGACCCCAGGTCTTACGGCCTGCTGGTGACCTTAGCGCAAAATAAATGTGGTATTATGTTGATACGCGATAGCGTTAAGCTCTCTGGTGAGAGTGCAGGTAGCTCTCCCCTCGGGACAGTAAAGAGATAAAACAAATGTTCCAGTTAATTAATGTTAATATTCCAGTGAAGTGATTACAGCCTAAATGATGCTACCGAGCGGGCGACCAACGCTGCCATTCTGGTCCGAGTGCTGAGACGAACTGGCTGAGTGACATCGGTTTCTGTCAGGAGTGACGAGAACCGAAGTCATNAGTGACATCGGTTTCTGTCAGGAGTGACGAGAACCGAAGTCATTCGTTGAATGATGAAACATAACATGAACACTGTGTGATATGATTGCAATAGCGAAAAATGTTATAAATTAAATGAAACACATTGGTGACACCCCTATGATTAACAAATGTCTTTTAAGGTTGAAGTTGACGGGGCTTGTCACCATACTAAATGACATGTTACAAGGATGGAGACCTTTATAGGCAATCTCCCTTTGTAATTGCTCGTATAAATAAACATTAATACGTTTTCTCATTAAGGGATTTATTTGTCCACCTGGGCAAAGGGGTGTGGAATGCCATGTTCGATTGCTTTTAATACAATAAAACACACCCGTGACTGGAGCTGTGAATGAGATGATTGTGTTTAATGTGTTTGGAAAAATTGCTGCACACTATGGGGCACTTATCTCTTCAGCTTCGAACTACAAGCCAGTTCTCTGTCATTTGGTGGTGCGTCACGTATGTCGCGGCGCAAGCTGCTACGACGCAACAACCAATTGCCAGTGCGCCCAACAGCTGTGGCTTTGGGGTAAACACAGTTTTGGATCACCCACCTATTTATTAAAAGAGTTAAATCTTGTGTTCTTGCCAACCTGCACTATGCACTCTTGGTCTGATGTGGTTGGTGCGGCCCAGTGTAGCTGGTGTAGTATTTGTGACTGTGGTGGTCAGAGTGGGCACAAGGAGTTCGTGGACGCGTGGTTCACGTCACATTGTTAGGTGGTTTTTGGATTTGGATACTTGACTAGGCGCCAGACATCATCGCAGGTGGTGCCAATTGTTTCTGCTAGTGATGAACTCAGGGTACAGCGGGCTGTCCCTCGGTGAAATGTTGGAAGAGCCCCTCGCTCCTGGTACTTACATGGAAAATACTGTGGGTCTATTCAGGCTGACCAACAAGTCTTACTTAAACTGTAAAAGCTCTTAGTTAAACGCATATGAATCTGGGTAAAGGTGGGTTATAGGGGACCCGTTCCCTGAAACGCCCGAAGGCAGTGCTTGAAATAAAAGAAACGAAGTCTGAAAACTTGCATGTAATTACTCTTGCACATAAACACATCATTCTAGGTGAACACTTTATGCTTGCCACCTGGCAAAAAAGTTAAAAATACACACATGTGCATATGAGTGAATTATGGGTGCATTAAGATTCCCCGAGGGATGTAATTCCCGAGGAAGGAGGGTTGGCGTCCCCGGGTGCAGAAAAAACAGGTTCCGGTACATTACATTAGACTATTGCAGCTAAAGGTGATTTGCGCGAAAACGTGAAGGCACCTGGAGCACAATGCCATGCGTGCCGACCCCTTTTATGCACGACGGTAACTCAATCTGGAGAGATCGCGAGGTGCGGACTGAGGTGGCACGCTGCTCGCCCTGCTGCACTGCTTTCTGTTGAACTAAAACATATGAATTACAAAATACTTAATATTACACTGCACATGAACAAATACAATTTAAATGTGGATGGCATGAAATGAGAGTGAATATTCAAATAAACGTAATTAAAGCAATGAAATGCTTATAGAGGCGTCTTAGAGCATCCACACGCCTGGCGTGTCTTTCTTTTGCTTTCAATTTGATCTTAAATTGACCTATACTTACGTCATAACACACTACTGCCACCAAGGCATTGTTGGGGGGTGGAATGAAATTGTGCGGCACTACTCTGCACTCTCCTGCACTACACTGCACGTGGAAATGCACTGTGCACTGAGGGCACACTGGTGCCGGTTGATGCGGTGGATGTGGAGCGTGGCAAACGGTCTGGAAGGTAGGACACTACTGCGTCAAACCATTAAAATACAACAGAATCCAACTTGCTCCCGCACAACAGAATTCTACAAAACACCTGCAGAGAGGTTTGTTGCCCTCGCCTATAACCAGGTAACATAACAACTGCACCGGTACAAAATGGAGGGTAATACCGGCATAGACGGACTTCTGATAGTTACAGAATAGTGCGGGGAGCTGGGAACCTGTGACCCCTCCGTGAAATATAAACTGTCCACATTACCATTGCCGTTGTCCACCTGTATTTGATGCAGGCTATTTTAAACAATCATCAAAACCCCAGGCGCAGTGTATGCACCCCCAAGTGCACCAGAGTAATGGGTCGAAATGGCACAATGTCAGTAGTGTTGAATGCATCACCACATGAGTGGTATTAACTTAGTGGAGTGGAGAACAGTACAGGCTGGTGGGACTTTTGATTAAGGCAGCAGCAACTTAATTTCGCTGGTATTGAATATGGTCAATCCCCGGTGCTGGCCTAACTGATTAATTGTAAAGTAGCCCCAGAAGTTAGTTTAATTTGTAGGAACACCACGCCACATTTAATGGGAGGGTGCAGGCATTACTGATAGGCACTTTTAATGGTTCCAGACGCCGACGACGATGAAGCGCCACTTAGCACCAGGTACAATCTTAGTGAGGATGACACCAACAAAAATCAAGATTACAACAACCCTTGTTTAGTACCAGAAGGGCATAAAACCGTTTGCCAAGTATTTCTGTGGATCGGTGAGAAAGTAAACTTATATTTTCAACCGTTTTCTGAATATTATAGTTTTTCATTTTTATTGTGTGATACGATCCAGAGGTCCGACGCTCTTCGAACTTGAATTAGTGTCGAAGCAAGCTCATTAGTCTTATTTACCTATAGAATTTTTGGAAACAGATAATTTATTACTTGGAACAAGAAATTTTAATTTTAGATTTTGATTGATTTGTGTGGAGTAGTTACGAGTGACATTATTTTCCATGAAGTAGAAAAGTTAAGCTTTAATGAAGAAACGGGTTAATTAAAGGCCGTTTTAATTATAAAAACTTTCAGTTTAACAGATAGAAAGCATCACTTCTAATATATTTTTAATTTTTTTTTCTTTTCCGCTTTTTACCTAAGTGAATAAGTTTAATAAGGATTGTGGTTATTTGAAGGCATTAAGCTCCTAATCAAGGTTAGGCATATATTAGACGGATTTAAGATTTTATAGTAGAGAGTCAACATCTTTAATTTTTACCAAAATAATTCTGTTTGCTATTTGACATTTTCATTTAATAAAATTTGAGTAAAATTCACCATCTTTCTTTTTTTTTTTTTTCACTAGCTAAAGTAGACAGTTGGAATTATTTCAGAGTACTTTATTTATTCTGTTTTGTACAGAGTTCTCATGTATAATTATTAATGAGTATCTATCTGTATTTTGAAAGTATGAATGTCACAAAAATCACCACCAATACCATTCTTGAATCTTGTCATAACAAACACCAATCACTCTCCAATAAACTACACAACATTACTTTTATCACATCACATATTAAAATCCTGTTGAAAGAAACAACAGTTTTGGGGTTTTGCTTGTCTGTGTAGCATGTGTATTTCTTTATTCTTTTTTAGCACTTTGCTATTGTAATTTTTTTATATACATGAATGTAAGTATAATTTTTATATTGTAGTGTGCATAATTTTGATTTTTCTATTGTTTACTCTGTCTTATATTCTTTGTGTTGATTTTTAAGTTGGGCGCCTAGTTGAAGGAATTTTGTATGTGATGCCTAAAAGCGTGTGAGCTCTGCGGGTGACCGATACGTGCGCATCAACTCTCTCATCGCCTCTAAGGGCAAAGCACTGAACTGGCGTACAGTTTTGCCGTCGATATTGCTCCTCTATTAGTCTTTCAGCAGAGGCACAACCATTGTTGACCTACTCTTAAAAATAAAGGTTTTATGCACATCCCTATACCTATTTTAATTATTTGTACCGGAATGTTTGTACTTAAAAATGAAAGTGAAAACACTTGTTCGAGTCATTTCCACTATCACAAAAACATGCTTTAGAGAGAAATTGAGCAACTGAAAAACTTTTACAAACGTGTAACGTTTCTTAAATACTATTTGTAGGCAGACCTCACTCAGTCACACTGGACGGTTTTTTAATAAAATGTTTTCTGCTGAAGCTCTGTACGCCGTTTAGCAGCCTACCCATGCAGCCACCTTTATCAGAACCTATTTGTAATAAGTACTTTTATTTCAATTCCCTATTCAATAATCCGTGTTACATGGAAGCTAATAATAAAAAACGTAACTAGTAGTGTTGTATAAGAATTACTAGTTATGTTTGAGAAACACAACAGAATGAATATATTAAAATTAAACTTATATTTAAGTTTTCAGTTCTGTAATTCATTCTCTTGGCAGGAATGTGTCAATTTTCAGCCCCATACACATTTGAATCTCTAAAATTGAATCTAATATGGGTCAGATTATCGCGATTTTGTAGAAAATCTCCACTAGATGGTAATTTATGGAGGTCGTTTTGCGACTAAACTTCTACACTAAAAAAATCCATTCGTTTCTAGAGGTTGCATTGGCTTGCACAATATTTAGGCAGGTGTTCGAGCCGCACCCTCATTGCATCATGTTATTAGGAAAATAAAAAGAAATGCTGCCAATTACATATTTTTGTCTAGACAGACTGCGTGTTTGAAATTGTAACTAAATTATTAATGAGTTTTATAATATAGTGTATACTATTTGTTATGATCATGTTTTAATATATTTTTTATGTGGTTTGCACCTTCCTTTATTTAAACCTGAGCACACCTCTAAGAAGTAGTGGTGTCTAGATTCTTCTCTGCGTACGGATACGATTCGTCTAGTGATGATTTCCCTTCGTTTCTGGTTGTAGTGGCGACTAGATTTTTCTGTGTACATTGCCCTACGCCAGATTATTATAAATCTAAGATGGCGTCTAATATTTTCACAAAAATAGTTTCGTTCTGTTCCGCCAGTGTATTTGCACTGAGTGGGAAAGCTGCCTGTAGTACACTATACCACACTGTTTACCATTTTTACGCTCTAAAGAAACGTAATTTGCACACCTTTCATGTCATATTTTTTAGCCTTGTTGTTAAAAACGGAGAAAAAATTTGAAATGTGTTTTTGATTATTGTTCCAGTTTGTGTATTTTAAGGAAAATATTTTTCTCGCCTTCAGTAAAAAATTATTTTGTAATGATTTTTACATGAGTCTAGGTTTATTTATACATGGGATTGATTTCACTGCAATCATTTCAGCAATTAGATAATTAAACACATCCTTTTGTCAAGGACATTTTTGTTGGGGTAAGGTAATTATGTGTTTGACCAAATAGGATTTGAAAATCTTTATACTGTAAAATGTTGACACTAACGTTGTTCATTTGATAAAGGTATTTGTGGCTATTAGAAATACAGCATCCTTACAGAACGGCTTTTACATTTCTTTACAAAAGAATCACTTTTTTAGTGTGGATAACAAAAACAACCCTATATACTTTATGCCGTATCCCACTGGAGTCTGAAAATCTTCAAAATACACCAGTTTAAAAGAGGTTTGTCTTCTGGCATTTCTCATAATGACATTAAAAAAACAGACTGAAGAGAGCTTAGTTTCTAAAATTGCAATATGTTCTCTTGTTAAACGTTTTTAAATGTGTATAGTATGCACTGTGTTTTACGTATTGGCGAGTCAATAACTTATGTTTTCACTGCACATTGAGTTTGATAAATTTCCAAACAGACCACTGACTTAGAAAATTTTTTTTATCCTTTTTTATTCAACAAAATGTTGCAATGGTATATGTTAAGAATCATGGCTATTTCGGAAAATATGAATCAATACCAGACAATGGTGTATATCAACATTGCTAATCATACTCAGCATGAATTTCATGGCATCAAATGTATAAGTCAGTTGGGTTACTTAACCACGGTAAATGCAAGAAGATCTTCCTAACTTAATAAAAGGTGATTATAGAGGGAGTGTGTGCCGACACGTGATAGTGTGTTACAAAAAGTATAATGCGTAAGCTTGCATCGGTTCATCCACCCCCTTATGATTCAGCTATCGTTTAGTTAGGTGTAATTTGGTTGGGTCTTCTGCATTCAACGTGGCTAAGCGGCAGCAGTATGTAAGCCCTTCAGTTCCCACAGTAACATGCAAGACTACACAGTACAATTCACCACACTCTATACATTTTCCACACTAAAACTTGACTATAAATAATGTTACCCATGTAAGTTGGCTCCTTGGTGATATATTGCTGATAACTCGCGTATAGGACACTTTAACCTTCTGTTCTAATGCATCTTAACTCCACAAATGCTCACATTTTTGCACAGTAATTAGAATTAACCGCAATGAAGGCTAGCGATATCCTGTGAAACACCGAAAATGAGCTGCTATAATCTGTGAACCATAACCAAGCTTATAATTTTCAGAATCAACATTGGTTGGTGGTTACCTTGTGTGTGTGGGCATAAAATATTTAATTGATGTTTAATACTGCACAGTTTGATCTTGAAATGTTTTGGCAAATTTTGGTGTAGAAAATGTTTGTGGTTGTTTAACTGAATGGCTGAGTTTCAGTGTAGACAAGATTCCATATATTACATTTAAGGAAAATTCCTAATAAATAATTTTAAACACCTCAAGGTTATGTTTTGCCATAAGAAAGCATTGCTTCTGGCCCTCCCAAAACTGCGAAATGCATCCCCGGAAAGCTGAATTACTTACAAATTAGATATGTTATAGTAGGGTATTATTACATGTGATGTAAACCAATTGATTAAACAACAGATGTTACTGTGTACTTATCTCCTTTCCCGTAGGGAAACTGTACAGGAAAGCTCAAAGAATGCTATTTTCAACCCCATCTTTATTATTTTTTCTCTTTGAATGTATATTAATTACGGAAAAAGTAAGAAGTGGTGACTGTAGATAATTGTGTGTGGGTTTTTTTTTTTTTTTTTTTTTTTTAAATAGCTATCCTGGAAAAAATGGTATTCCCAGAACATTTATTTACGGAGATACCCATAGATGTGGAAACACTGATTTTACTTACAATATTTTACTAGGGAGTCACCTTAACTTATTGATCCATTTCAGCTGTTTTATCTTCAAAAACCTCATTCATGGAAAGTAGCTTGTCCTTCCATGTTGCACAGGCATTGCAGCTGTAATCTTTATTAGTCCTTTTGCAAGTATGTAGTCAGTTCACAAACCACTGACTCGGACAGTAATTCTGTGAAATTTAACTGATAGCTTTTTCTCAAGACCATAGACAAAATTTCACATTGCTTACACGTATGTACTTATGATTCTTCTACATGTTCTTCTTTTCGCTTCTTCAAAAGTCTTGTATATTACTTTCTCTGCTGTTCTCTCCTTATTCCATATATGGTTCTGCAATTCTTTATTTCTTCATTAGCATGATGCACAGTATTTTTTAATAGGGCCTATGTTTGCTAGCAAGTATTCTTTGTTTACTTCCAGAATTATTCCCTAGATTGTCTTGTGGCTCAGTCAAGTCTTTTGATGCTTTTTGTAAAGCATTATCTTTTCTTTTCCCTACATTTTGCGTGCCACATTCTCCAATTTTCTATTATTGCCTTCACATATTATCCCTCTTATAGCCTTTGATTGCTGATACTTTGCTAGATTCTTTTCCTATACCTGTCTCATCTACTTGCTAAATATTTTATATTTATCTTTTTATTTTCTTTCGGTAATTATCTAGTTTAGGGGCTTTTCTGAAAAACACAATAAAAATTTAGAATTATGATATATTTCTACTCTACTAATGATGCAGAACACGAATATACTAGGGGCATCGCTTTAAAATAAGTGCAACATATTTTAAAAAATTGAACAAGTTTGTGAGATGACTGTTTCTGACAGTTTGTTTACGTTTATGAACGAAACGTTTTATGCCAACAAAAGTTGTTTTAATGAATTCAGCATAGCTTACCTAGTTGATATTGAAGCGGCCGTAGTGTTAAAATAAGTAGAACATATTAAAAAAAACTTGCGAAATATGTTTGTTTGTGTCTATTAACGTCAGAGGAATTATACCAGCCCCCTACCTAGGTGAGTCAATTTACATTCTTTTGGTGTGTTTTACGGTTCCTTTAAATCCCTGCAATCCTACATTCGTATTTTAGTGTAAAACCCAAACATCCTAGGTTAGTGTAAAACCCAAACATCCTAGGTTAGTATAAAACCCAAACATCCTAGGTTAGTGTAAAACCCTACTATCCTAGGTTAGTTTAAAACCCTAACATCATAGGTTAGTGTAAAACCCAACAATCCTAGGTTAGTTTAAAAATGTAAAATAGTGATTCGCCCATCGTGGGGTTAGGTTTTGTTAGGTTAGGTGGGCACATATTACGAAATTAGTCGGACGTTAATGCCCCTAGTATATTTGTGTTCTGCATCATTAGTGGAGTAGAAATATATCATAATTTTAAATTTTTATTGTGTTTTTCAGAAAAGCCCCTAAACTAGATAATTACCCTTTCTTTCTGTCATCATGTTTTTTCTTCATGAGCCTTCCTTTGTCTTATCCATCCTAAAAATATGAAAATACTGTAAGAATTTTATATGAAATATTAAGTTAAAACAGTTACCAAACATCCAGTATCATTTGTTCCTTTTTGGCAGGTATTCTATTGTGTAACAGATATCTTAACATGTGAGAAGTATCTTAAAGTTATATTTAAGTTCTTAGTCATGGAAAAACCCAGTAGTATCGTGTGGTCATGGAAGCAAGTTGGAATTCTGTAAACTCTGTTTTGGTTAACTTAGAAGTTGCAGTGAATAGCATCTTATGATAATATTCATAATTAACGTGGGTGTAGAAGCCGTGGCGGTCATGGGAGTCCGGACCCCTACCGGGATCATTAGGACCCCCACTGAAATTGTATGTTCCCTTTGGACTCCCCTTTCCCCAGCATGCTTTTTTTGGAGTGTCTGGTTTTCTGTAACTTTCATATCTACTTCTTAAAATAACATTTTATTTCAGTTTAAATTATTTCATTTAATTCAATACTGAACATATTTTAAGACATGATTCTGGATGTGGCAAGCATCACAAAACAGTGAAGGTTAAGAGGATTACATTGCCATGGAACATGAAGGCAAGGATAGGTGGTAGTCCGATGACACAAACAGTACGTTCATTAAATTTCATTTCGCTAGAATTATGTAATATTTGATTAAAATTGTTATGGTCAGTAAATGAAGTAATTTGTAAATTAACGTTGCTAACTAATCCAATTTGTTTTTATTTGTATTTTGAGAAGAAAATTTTGTAATAAAAGCATTAACATTCTAACGTAAATAATCTTTGGGAATCTTTAAAATTATATTCTGTTTTTGCTCGCATTATGCATGGGCGTAGTGAGTGGGCGAGTAGTAGGTTATGATAAAGTGTTTTATGGTGGTGAACACTCACTGGAAAAATATGCTTTCTACACCCGTCATAATTAGATTGAACTTAAGTAACCTAAATTTCATCACGAGCAATGTTTTTCTACTACAGTATTTATTTTTATTGGCAAAAATGCACTGCTAGGCCATTATCTAGCAATTGTGTATTCTGTTTACACATAAATGAATAGTAATTTAAAATGTACTTAATTTTTCAACTAGTTGTGTAGTTAAATTTAATATTTATTTAATTAATTGTATTTTAGTTCTAATTTTTGTATTTATAAATAACAAAAAAAAAAAAAAATTGGTGTGGAATCATAAAGAAATAAATTAAATATGTAAAAAACTGCAATGAATCAAATGTACAATTTCTATACTCACTTTTAAAAACAAGTACTTAATAATTTGTATGCTATGCTTGTTCGTAAATAGTACTAAATTTATAAATTAATTAGGTTTTCTGGTAGCCTATATAAGTTTTTGTCACTGGACTAGCACATGTTATTAGTCTAACAAGACATTGTTAGGCCATTGACTGTTACATCACTGACATGCATCAATTTTTTCTGATGGACACAAACCTGGAGGCATTGTGGAAGAATCATGAAATTTTTTAGTTAAGTAATAGTAATTATAACCTGTTTTGTCATAAAGAAATGCTGAAGAAAATCAACAAAAAAAGACCACCACTGTTATACCAGTGACTATAAAAGGTGTAGGCTACTAACCTGGAAAGAAGAGAGAAAACATCCAGCTTTTGAAAACAAAAAACAGCCATTTTGAACACACAGTAGACATGGTTAATACTAAAATAGGTAAACAAAAACAAATGCTGTTAAATTTCCCTGAAGCTAGTAATTATTTCATATATACAGTCAACTCTTGTTTCTAAGAACCCTCTAATTCCAACCCTCTTAAAATAACAACTATTTTTTGGGGAATTATGAAAAAAAATAATTGAAAAGGTTTTTCTAACAATACATCAACCCTTGGTGGCGTAGTGGTTAGCCTACTCGCCGCCTAACCTATGTGAACCGGGTTCAATTCCTGGCGGGGTTGCTCCCGGATTTATGCATGTGGGAATTGTGGCAGACGATGCCGCTGGTCGGCAGGTTTTCTTGAGCGAGGATGCAATGTTTCCCCTGCCCTTTCATTCCGGCACTGCTTCATACTCACCTCCCTTCACCCTCATCAGCTCTCAAGGCCTGATCTCTTTACTCACTCTTTTCTTGGGAACCATTAAAGGTTTTAGAATCAAGAGTTTACTGTAATGTATTAGAGAAGTAACAACAGCTCCAGATCAAAATATTAAAAAAAATTTTAATTTTGAGTTAACCATAAAAACATTTTCATCTGGTGGACAAAAAGGTCACCATATAAATACTGTGCTTGAAAATAATTATAAAATAATGTAATGCAAATTTACCAGGACTGCTATGAAAATAGCATTAGCATTTAAAACAGTTTTGTTTCAATTTAATATTACTCATAAAATTTGTTTTAAACAATTTGAACCAAGAATACCACCTCCCTGTGAAAATGCCCCAATTGCAAATGCAGTGTTTATTATTACTATAAACTGTAAGATAGGAGATAAGTGTGCAGGAAATGCCATCCCTGGCAAAATGTTGCTTTTGGACTTTTGGGTGGAGACTGTCTAATGCTGTTATTGGTTGTTTAAGCATTTTCAAAATCAACTTTTTAAAATAAAAAAAGTCACTGTTCACTACTCCATACGTGAAAAACTCTTGTTAAAGTTGGTAGCAATGTAAGAAAAATACTGTAGTTCTATAACTTGGCATTGTATTAACAGTGTGATGCTTAAATATGTGGACTATGAATTTTGTTGCTGTTTGATTATTGTGATCATAATTGCAAGAATTGCAGATTAGTAACATATAGTGTTCTTAGCAATGACATAGAACTTTTCAGGTGATTGACATATGAATAAAGTAATTGGGTCTACAGCAGAATAAGTTGTAGTAGAGATGCAAATACTAAGCAGGCGTTTAATGAATACTCAGAACAGCGTAGGCCTATAGAAATATTTGTGGTACAAACTTGGTGGGAAACAAAAAGTAATGAAAAACATTTATAATGCCATTATGAAAAGGCATTTAGTCTGTTGGTAGTGTTATTGTGAAGTTGTAATTTTAATGTTGTGCTGTTTATACTCATTTGCTTTTGTGCACCCATCAAAAATGTGGTTTTTGCTTTTTAGTTTCAAAATTATTAAGTGAAATGTCTCTTTAATTTTTAGGTCAAGGATGCATAGTTGCATTTTCTGTAAAAAATGTCCGTCCCATCTCTGCCAATGTTCCTTGCAGAGACAAGATTTAGATTTAATGAAGTAGCAGAAAAAAATTTAGAACCAGATTGCAGCCAAAAACCTACTTTGATTTCTGCCGACATGTCTCCAGATACATTGCATAAGAAGGTATGACATATAGTATGCACTTGTTTTACAGTTTATTAGTTTAGTTATAAAACATTGTGTATTTAAAACTGAATCCTATGTGTCTATGGAGAAAGATAACTTTGTTAATGTGTTCTTAACATTATTTATCTATCTAAATATACTATGCATGAGAGAGACAATAAGTAGTGAGAACAATGTCCTAGTATTGAAATAAATCATTAAATTTGATTGCAATTGTGAGCTTCATCAAACTGTATTGAGGTTTTCTTTGTAAATAATAATGGTATTAACATAATATTATTGTAATCTGTCAAGGATTCCATTAGCCACCAGAAAGAAATTAAATTTGCTGCAACAATTCTTAGTGAATAATACTAGAGAGTCACAAGATGGTGGTAGATCACATTTTAAAAGTCAGAAAAAAAAAATTGTTTCAGTTATTTTTTACCCTCTTGCAGTTTGATACTTTACTTCTTATTTGTGTAGAGTGTAGTATAAAGTTTTATTTATCGGTGTGTAAAATTTGTGGTGTTCCATGTTTTGATGTTTGTCATACCCTACTTTAAAATTTTCAGTTTCATTTCTTTTTGTCCAAGTTAATATTTAGCATTTTTAATCTCTAAGAATTAATACCTTGCAGCACCACTACGTTTTATCCATTTATTTGCAGACTTTTCACTGAAAGTCTCAAGGAAAATTAGGATGTATTGTTTGTTGGTCATGAATTCAAACCCTTGGTAACTCGTGTGGCATACAAACTACAATGTCTGCAGCCAAGTCGAAGAAGTCGATCACAGGCCAGACTAAAGAATAACACAACCAAAGAGGAAGTGTTGGTTCATGGCGCTCGTGACCATGTGCCCAAACTCCATCGTCATCACCATAAACCACACCGTAGAGAAACTTCCTCCACTCATCAAGTAGCCACCATGTCTGCAAACCAGAACACAGCTGCAGAAACTGTTCAAGCAGAGTAAGTTACCCTGTGTAGTTTTTCATTACCACAGTAAGTAGGTATTAAGTTTTGATATTTTATATTTCAGTGGTATGAACTCTGGGTGTCAAGTTTGAGGTGGTAGTCACAAGTCACTTAAAAGTCACAAATTTAAATTACACTGTTGCCCATGCGTGTATAGATTCCACTTGTAACAAAGGTGTACCATATTTATAGACACTCAGAACAAGTTTATTTTAAAAAATAATTTATAAAAGTGTAAATTTATGGATTATATTATGTACCACATTTGTGTTTACAGTGTTGAAGATGCATGAACGTTTTCTTGCCAACAGGTAGCACATATATTTTTACTGTTACTAATATTTTTTTATAGTGGTAGTAATGAGATAATGGGTAAAAATTAAAAAATATAAAATATATTACCTTCTCTTAAATGCAAATAATAATGGAAAGTTGCATTACAACTAACACCACTTTACTAATTAGGGGTTGTGTAGCCAAGGTAGTGTGAAGGGAAATTTTTTTTGGATTTGCACACAGATGGTACTGAGAAGCCTGAGATTTAATTATCAGTTTTAAGGTTGTTTGTTCAGATATGTATAATAATTGTAGGTAAAAATATGTAAAAGGACAGAAATTAAAGTACTCACAGTCTAGTAGGCCTACTTGTCGATAGGCACACACACAAAAAAAGGACGAAACATTTTTCATGAGGTTGCGCAATTGCGATGTTTCACTGGCCTAGGCCAGCTTCATCAGGCAGCAAGTTGTAAGACACTGCAATATGGTAGAAGGGCGCTGTTGGTAGTAAACCTAGCGGCCAGGTAGCAAGCTAGGGTGCGGCGGGAAATTTGAAAATTTGCGTGTAGGTATAGCTGATGAGTATGGTTTGAAACTGTGATTATCTTATGTTGAAACCCGGGGGCTGCTTGGTGAGGCCGATCTATTCTGCATTACAGTGTTGGCACTGTAGCTGATAAATCAGATTTTCTGTTGTACAGTTATAGTGGCCTTGGATGTGGTATGTACAGCTAGTGAGTCTGCTGTTGAAAAAAAGTTGAGGGTTTGTGGATGGCACAGGAGCCACAATGTGGGCTATAGCAGGGGTGGGATCCTCTGGGGGCAATAGTCAGGTTGGCATTTGTGGTAGGCTGCAGCTTTGGACGAACCAGTTTGTTGCAGAGGTTAGGTGGCCTTTTGAAGACCCATCTGGGTGGTTTGGAGAGTAAGTCTTGTGTTTGTGGTGAAGAAGCCAGAATTTTGTATCCAGAATTGAGAATGGTTCTGAGTTTACTTAGCCCTTCATGATATGGGACCATCAGGGGTATATCCGAGTTGTTGACCTTGGTTAGTGTTCCGTATTTTAGATGGCTTTCTAAATATATTTTTGGGCTAGGTACCTGGGGAATCCCCTGTCAAGGATGTTCTGGCTATTTGTTCACACTGTTTGTTGAGATCACTGTTGGTGGAGCAGATACGTTTGGCTCTTGTGGCAAGACTGTAGGGTAGGGATTTTTTAACATGATATGGGTGGTAGCTTTCGTAACGTAAGTACTGGAGGTTTTTGGTGGGTTTGATGTGTAATTAATAGCAGTTTGAATTGTGCCATTGAGTGGAGTCAGTTCAACATCCAGGAATATGGCATGTATTTTGGAGTATGACCAGGAACTGTGTGCGTTTAAGTTCAAAAGTGCATAAGTTAATGACAGGGCCTAATAGCGAAATGTGATGCAACGGCAGACTATGCCGTTTGTACCAGCATTTAAGCAATACCACATATTATTCCTGAGAGGTAAGTACAAGTGGTGTCTACATATGCTAAAATACAGTGCTGTAAACACAATTACCACTGAAATAGGCAGAACAGAATGAAATAGTAGTGTGAATGTTCTTGATGCACAAAAGCATGTAGTCTACCACAATGTCTCAAAATAATCCTCATTGACAGTGTTATATGACGAAGAATCATTGGGAAACTGGAGGCGGGCCAAACTTGCATGATAAATTCTAGATTGCTGAGATGTTTATTTTTCCAATAGGGTGGGAGTACAGTCTTTCCTTTAGCAGTGGACATCCAAGGCATACAATGCTACCATGAGATCATTACTTGGCACTAACTGCCAGATAACGCAGTCAGGCCACAATACACAATCTTGCTATGGACATGAAAACACCCACAAGGATAAGTAAGCATTTCCAGGTATATTGTTTATGAACAATTGAGTCAGGTGGGACTGTACACTCGGAAGCCTGCTAGATGCATCACATTGACAGTTGCCCACAAAACTGCCAGGGGCCATGGTAGTGTAGTGGTTAGACTATTTGCCTCTCACCTAGGCAAACCGGGTTCAATTCCCGGCAGGGTCGCTCCTGGATTTTCTCATTTGGGAATTGTGCCAGACAATGCCGCTGGTCTGCAGGTTTTCTAGGGGATCTCCCGTTTCTTCCGCCCTGTCATTCCGGCGCTGCATCATGTGCTCACCTCGCTTCACCCTCATCGGCTCTGTCTCTCAAGACCTCGATGTTAAGAACCACCCAAATCTCTTGACTCACTCACTCACTCACTCACTCTCAATCAAAACTGCCCATATAGTTTGGTGCAGAGGGTGAGTATGGATGAGGGAACAGTTGGACTCTGTCCTGTTGGCAGAGTTCAGGTTCAGTCATTACAGTGATTCACAGTGTATTTACACATGATGATGAGAGAGTAGGGAAATACCAGGTGCCTTCACTGAACAGAACAATTATGCAGGTAGTAGCACCATAGTCTGGAGCAGCATAATTTTGAATTTACATAGGTTACATCCCTCCATGTGTTCAATAGTAACTGTGCAACAGGCCAGGTTATAGAAATGGTATCATTCAGCAGTACATCAGGCTATTCAGTGGTGCAGTATTTGTTCATATCCTGTTTATAGGTAACAGTGCAGAGATTGCACTGTCAGGTTGCATTGGTGGATGACTACCTAAAAACTGATGGAAATCAGCTATTCTGATATGCTGATCAGGTCTATCAGTGATAAAATGATAACAGTGATAAAGCGTGCTGTACAGGGTAGAGCTAAAGGGGCTGCAGCCCCTCCCAAAAAAGTTAAAATATAAATATGTACAAATTTTGGAAAAATAACGGAAAATTATGTCCTGAAAATTGAAATAAACAATTGCAGTAAGTTTCCCTTGAATGTGCACTTGAAATTAAAATATGAGGGCTGATTCAGAAGTCATGGCAACAATTGTCTATCTCCCAAAAATGATTGAACACAGAAAATGTACTATGTACAGGTGAAAGTGTTCGACAAGTACATTGTAAAGGTGACACCACATAGGGTATGGATGCAGGAATGTCCGGCAAGGAATACAGACAAATGTGGCTTCTTGAAATCACAGTTTAATTTATTTATTCTCGTGAGGGCTGTACTGTAAATGCACAATACTATGTCTGTCATTTCTTCAGTACCATCTTTGTCATGCTGTTTGAGAGAAACATCCTGAACTGTTGAGCAACACTAGTCTTACATGACAACGCTAGACCTCATACAGCAGGTAGCATTACACGTTGTTTACGGCGTTGGGGTTGGGAGGTGTTGCCACACCCTCCCTATTCTCCCAATATTTCACCTGTACATAGTACATTTCCTGTGTTGGATAATTTTCGGGAGATAGACAATAGTTGCCATGACTTCTGAATCAGCCCTCGAAAATTTTTATATTATTTTACTAGAATAGTTCCAATGGTTTCTACTTTTTAAAATGTTGGAAAGTTTTCCTGATCCTTGTTAAGGGCGTTAAAGAATGTTGGAAAGTATCACTGACCGTTGTAAGGTAATATCTGTGAACTTTATGTGGCATCTATTTTCCTTTACGCTGTGGGCAAAATTACTGTATTCTGTAGTAAACTTCATATCCACATTCATGACAGTGAAATATATACTCTGTTTCATAAAAATCAGTAAATTTTGACAGACATTGTGATCAACTTACACAGTATGTAAACAGTAAATACCCTAATTTGCAAAGTATTGTCAGCAGATGGTGGTGGCAAGATGTACATTATTATATTGGTGATATAAGCAATAAGTATGAAGAAAAATAGTACCCCGCATTAAAACTTGTAATTTAGAACTTTAATGATAATTACAGCATTTGTTGTTTAAAATATGCTTTCAGAATAATGTGTAATTGTTTTTAACTATACAACAGGGATAGCCTGTTTCTTGCTATTTTGCTTGCAGCCATCTTTATTAAATAAACTCTTGGTTTTTTGTGCCAGACTTGAAATTTAATTAATTTTTTTTAATACCATCACACGTCGCGGTAGAGCGGGGGACCGAATGAGACCAAATGATTGTGGAAATCAACATTTCTTTCCACAGCTATTGTTTAAAGTTTCAAAAAAATAAAAAATAATAATAATATTAACAAATCCACAAAGAATGAAGGGTAGCTAACTACCTGTAGAACGAAAAGATTAAATGTTTGGTTCATGGCTCAATTTAATACACATCAGAAAAATAGTTACAATAACGATCCAGTTTGTTTACAATTCGGAAAACGTATCTGTAAAACATACAAGTATCAAAATTATCAAAACAGGAAAGATAGTCACTGCCAAAAATTCAGTAAAAATAATAAACTCTAAATAGAATTAACCAACAAACTGCCTCGCAGTACCTAAAAAGGTTTTTAACTTAAATAAATACTGGAACCATTGCAGAGAGATTCATTTAGACTAGCCTACAGTTCAAAACCCGGAGCCGGAACATCATTTATTTAGTTGCGGTACAGGAATGAGTAAGGGACATGACATGTCTTAAAGATGCTACTTACAACTACTGGTTGTGCTAGCCCTAGAATGTCTACAATTAACTCTACCTGCATACTATAATAGTACAAGTTACTGTGATAGATATCTTTCCGTCATCTGCCTGAACCTAACTCGTCCTCTCGCCGCCATCTTCTCAGTAGAAGCGCGATGACAAAAAGAGCCAAAGAGGTTGAAAAGAGCAAGATCATCCAAAGTAAAGTATTTATAAGCTCACCGCACCTGTCACGGGAGTAGTAGAAATAGCTTTCACAAGGTTTTTCCCAATCATTCTACTTCTGATCGTTCGTGGAAAAGTTAAAACAAATATTTAACAGTGTGTGCGGGCGCGAGACAGAAAACTCGCTCACCGTCACGCTTAAAGCATAAATGTGCGGCGTACGTGTTCAAATGTGTTACTCAGAAAATATCACAGGCCATCTGCAACACGTTCTACCCGCGGCAAATATCCTACCCACATCAATTAGCATGAAGAGCAGTGTCTACGGCATTTACAAGAAGAAAAGCAGATTGTTTCTAAATATTGCAGCCAGCTGCTGAACTAAAGAGTGTGTTCTCTTTCCATGTCAACAGATCCTGACAAAAGAATTGCCTCAAATTAAGGCTTCGTCAGCTAAGTTCAGCTAAGTTGTGCATCAGAATAAAAAATTATAAATAAATTTTTTTATCCCCAAAAATTAACATTAACAGTATAAACTGCACAATACATCATATAAGCCCAGAGGATATTTAGCTGAGCATCCAAAGTTGTTCTACCACACAACTAATTATGTAATGATATACCAAACATCTGAATCTTCAATTTTGATTGACACCTTTCTGAGAATTCATGATGCTATTGAATTAATTTCGCATCCTACGTAACTAATGAGACTTGAAACGAGAAGTAGAATAGTGCTTGGTAAAGATTGTTTGGTATTTTAGGTTGCCAGTCACAAGATATAATTTTTCTTTCGGTAATGGATAGCATCTTTTAATTTTGTCTTTTCACCAAGTTATCTCATTAAATAGTGTTTCATTTATCGCTGGCTTTATTACTTCCTTGTCAGGACCATCAAGAGCCAGTTCAGGCCCTGTTGGCATGGGAACCTCAAACCCCCTAACCATTTGTTTTTGTCTCTGCTTTTGTTACTGTGTGTTACATGAGGTACTTACATATAGTGTTTGTAATGATATGTAGTATGATGTGATATGATGTATAGTATCTGTAATATGTACTGAAATATTTTGTGTAGGTATATGTTTGTGATGTAACTTTGTTGACAAACTCGATATCCCAGGGCTTCTACTCATCATGGAATTGCTGGAGTGATTTGATAATAAATAAATAAATAAATAGATAGATAAATAAGTTACCACGTATTCCACCTTTCAACTGTTAAGAGTATGAAGGCTTTCAAAATTTTTAAAGACATAAATGTTTCGAAAAATCAGAACTACTTTTTTTCACCATATAAATTTTTGTTACAATATTTAATTTTACAGATATTAAACATTCCGAGTATTTGGACACATTGTTCTACCCAGAATATTAAAAGATGATTGTTCATAAAATTGAGGACCACGTAAAGTTTTTTATAAACTAGCAGAAACCTCCCAGCTTGTGTATGCCTGGATACAGCACCAATTATATAATAAAGGAAGGTGTGCCAAGGTCCCTCAAGCCTGGACCCTGGTGCCACGGCAGTGCCAATAATACCCTCTCGTCTGAGTATTCTGTGTTTCTGAGGGATAAGTTCTGTGTCATATTTTTGCAATTTGCAATTTTTTCAAGCCTGCGAGGGACAAGAAATATTTTATTATTAAGATTCATGTTGAAATATGTATCCTGAGTTTTTTGCAAATAGTGTTTGTTATGTAATGTTTTTGTACAAATATTAATAAATTGTTATTCTACATTTCAGTTCATGTTCAGAGTAGATGAATCCAATTTTTACCTTTCTTTGGCAATGGTTTTAGCAGTGGTTTTAAAAGGGACTGTATTTTTTTTTTTTTTTTGGAAGAAAATGTGTTTGTGGCAGGAGAATAGAAGTTTATCAAATGTTTTTGTACTGGTGTGGTGTTATATTTTACTGAAACTCTTTTGTTTTATTGTTTATTTTTTTTTTAGACTGTTCTATAACTGTTGCAGAAAGGAAGATTTTACGACCGGTGTGTCGTTACAAGGTCAGGAGTTACACTCACACCAAGTCCACCACCTCTCACAGTCAAGTTTAGACTCTGGTTTCCAACACAGTAAGTTTCTACATAGCATGCTTCACAGCTGATGATGACATCTTAGTTTTCAAGAGTTTGAAATGCCCCAGTTTTAGACTTTGTTTTAAAATGTTTTTTAGTTTTTGGATTTGTTTCAGAAAATAAGTAGTTTCATTGTGTTCCTATCATAGAATATAGGTCCACCAATTATTTCGCCAGTCTTCTACTGAAAATTGTGAATATAATTTTTTTGTACCAACCTCTATCTTAAATTTGTTTTGCATGCCAACTTTTGCAAGTCCATACAAAAATTTTGTATGTATTTTTTGCAATTTTCAGTGTAAAACTATCATAAATGTTGACGTGTAACGCATATTGGAAGTAGAAACCTCGCTGACACCCCCCGCGATTTTAATCCCCCGCGAGCACCTTAGACAGGTACACGCGCGGAGAAGCCAGAAGTAGGTAGCGCGTGCAGGCCATTACA
>NQII01000595.1:285382-338850 GCA_002778355.1 Clitarchus hookeri
CAACCCCTAGCAAACCGCGTGAACTTGGACACGCCGACGTTACGCCGAGTTAACCAAATAGCCGTCAAGGGAGTTAAGATAGGGAAGGCGGACGACAAGAAAATATCGCCGACCTACCCAGAAGGTGAGATACGTCCCGAGGAAGGGCTAATCAGTTTGAAAATTGGTGCCACGAGTGCCTCCCCCCTTCCCCTAACAAAATGCAGAAGCACCTGGACATGCGCCGCCAGGGGCNCAGTACAACTCTATGCTGTGAATGGGGGTCGAGTTGTGAGCTTCAACGAGGAGCGCCACGTCGAAAGGAAGCCACCTGAGTGCAACAAGCCAACCACAGCCAGTCCGAGGGCCTGTACCTGGGCCACCCAACTCACCAGACCTCAACTGCCGGAACCACTACCCCTGCAACAAGTACAGTTAAGTAACAACATCGTCACTCAGGGACGTGTCCTGTCACCTAATGCCCCCACAGTGTCGGAAACGTTAGCCAGAACATTGTAGTCAGCCCTTCAGGCCAAGAACTCGCATGGCCGAGAAAGTATGTGTACTTCACGCAAAAGTGCCGAGAATGTGTGTATGAATTCCAGTCAAATAAACCTGTTAAAACCAAGACGTAATGAAGCATTGTTTTATATACCCTCAACCTTCAAGGCACCTATAGTCTGTGCCATCTAGCATTAACTGAGGACCCTATGAACCACTCCGTACACCACAGGTGGGGAATAGTGTCAAGTTGTTAGTTTTATGTGGTAACAAGATTTGTTTATGGGTTTTAAAATGGTAGCCAGTCAGATTTAAATTTGTCCATTTTGTATATTCTTTTGCTCTTAATAAGGTTATTATATTTGCAAAAAAAAATTCGTATATAAGACTTAATTTACAGTAAATTTAGAAAATTCATTGCATCAGTAATGGGACTTGGATAGTATATGCAAAATATTGTACGTTAAAAATGGGTATCAGAAATTCAAATACACATAGTATATACCAGCAGGCAATGAAAACTAAGAGAAGCATGGTAGTATTACGAGAAGTCTATAATAGGAAGCGCAGTTTCATTACTTACATGGCAATATTTAACTAAAAAGTTGGTAGAAGGATAAAAAATGGTTGATAGGAAAAAAGTAACTAGGGCCTCAAAAGTGCTCACTTTACCGTGAACAGCTTATAACTTATTGAAAGTGATGTTAATGTGCTCAGTTTAGGAAAGTAAAAAATTTACTGTATAGTTAAAAGTAAATAATAGTGCAAATAAACCATAAATATCATTTTCTGGAGAAAAAAAAAACCAGTGTTTGTTACATAACTAACTTTATAGTTTCTTTGTGTAGTACATTTTCTATAAAGTTAACTGAAGTTATGTGTGTGTTTATATCTATTTTACCATCAAACTGTGTATGTATGTACCACTGCTTGATCCATGCTTACAATTGTGTTGCAGCTCCAGCTGATGAAATGGTGCACAGAAAAGATGAACATATCAAAAACTTACAAGTTAAATTGTCAACACTTACAAAAAAGTACAAAGATCTTGAAAAAGAGAGGGATAGCCTTAAGACTCAATTAGCAAACCTTTATCACAAGCAAGAAGTGCTGTCATGTGAAAAAGAAAAAGTTACCAAAATAGAATCTCAGAATCATGAGCTGAGTGGAGATATTGTGATCCTGAAAAACTTAGTGTACCGCTTAAATGTTGAACTGGAACATTACCAACAAAAGTACAAGTCTGATGAGGTACCTTTAGTCAAGCATGCATCTGTAGATGGAAAGGAGGCAGATCTGCTGTGGAGCAAAATCAACAAGAATACTCTAGTTCCTCTACTGGATGCATATTCAGAAACTATCAAAGAGAAAGATGATTTAATCCATTCATATGAAGTAGATCTAAATAAGTTTGTTGCAAATTGTAAGAACATTGTTGAAGAGAATGAAAAACTGCATGGAGAGGTGGAAGAATTACGGAAAAAGGTAAAGTTACTTGTTCTAAAATTTAAAAAACAATAATATGAAACTGGCCACACTATAGGATTCTTCACCCAGTTGGACATGTAAATTTGCATGATCCTGTATCCCATCACTGTATCTCCTGTCAGTCTATTATACCATTTGTTCCAGATAGAGGGCCATTGGCAACATGTTTAGCTAGTCCATTGTTGCATCCTGGAATTCCCAGAACTTAGAAATTTCATCCTAACCAGGTAATGATAGTCGTGGACCAGGCTGTAATTGTTGGTTTATGCTTATTAGAACTGTTTTGTAATAACAGCTTTGGTCTTCCATACAATTGTGATCTCATTTCCGAGGACCCATCAATACTCCTCATTATTTTGTTCCTTTTCTTATGGAGATTAGTCTGAGGTGTACAAGCTGATGAGGGCCTATTCAAATGGGCTGCTCGTAAAGGCAAGAGAAAGACTTGTGGAGGTTGTCTGGGTATGTTAAAATCTGAACTTTTATTCCTTGCCTCAAATTCTGAACTATTTATCATTTGCATGTTGGTGGTAGCTGAGCATCTTGTACAGTTTCATCTGACACTACCAACACTCATCAGACTAGTTTTACCCTATTGAGTGTGGCACATCTGACTTGAAGAATAGTATGAGCCCCACGTCGTCAAAGCCAGGCGTGGTATGTGATCAAATATTGTTTGAATCAATAAGGTATAGTGTAGCAGATAACACTCAGTGTAGTGTAACACACTGTTGTGTAGGTTGGGCTTGGTAGGAAATTCTCTCTTTATTTCACACTTCACGATTAGGAATAGGATTTTGTGGGTATTTGCAAGTAAGTGTTATGTATTGTGACACTTCCCTTTTTGTGTGGTGACATTAACACTTTCAAAATTCACATGAACACTCATCCAAATATATTGCACTCAGAATAGATGCAGGATCAAATATAAAAAGACTTATATTTACCACAGAACTACTGGGAATGAAAGAAATTGTGTAGGGTTTCAATAAGATTTTATTACTTACGAAGATGGGCAGAGAATAAATGCAAAGGTGTTGAGAGCAAAATTAAGTGCTGACTCTTTATTAGAAATTAAAATAAAATCCCAAATAACTGCTTTAATTTCAAAATGGAGTCTTATTACTTCAAATTAACCACAATCCTTACAAGGGACTAAAAATCTGAAAATATGAAATTAAAAGAAAAAAACTTTATTGCTGCTGAAAGATGTCAGAAAAATGCAAAATTATAGTGTTCATATTCCCAATAGTTTATCTTCTTCCACGTATCCAATACGTCACTACACATTCCAGTGTAAAAAAAAAAAAGTTGAAGTTTGGTACGGATTATACCATACGTCTCAAAGTAATAGCCATCACACTTGCAAATGTGCTGAACCTTAAAGAAAAATAATTGTTCTGTACTTTGAATTATATTTAGAAATAGTAGAGCCCCTCCTGCTTGGTAATTGTGTTGGCGTCACCTCGTTTGTCAAAGGCATCATCGCAGACAATATGGTGCCTGGCGCAAGCTGCGCCTGTCCTATAGGTGGCGTCTTCAAACACTCACAAATTAATATTCCTTATGCCTATTCCCTCTTCTTAATTATGGCGCTGCGATCGTAAATGAAAACTTACTTCTAGGACTTGTAAAACAAACCTATGTCAGGCTGGCGCCAGGGATTAAAAAGATTAATACCGGCTGTAATTAAATCCGTGTCCACTTTAATCGAATGTCCCACCAGAAGTATCCCATCCAGCTTCTAATTCACAAAAAACGCCTACTAAAAACTAAAACTACTTCCGGGAAAAAATAAAAAAAATTGAAAATCCTAAAAACCAAAAACAAAAAATCTAACTGATAATTAAAATAAAATTTAAAAAAAAAACAAATTCAAATGAAAAATTAATTAAAATTAATTACAATACAAAAATGTCTGAAAAATCAAAAATGATATTTAGTGTTAAAATAATTATTGAAAATTCTAAACCTGGAAAATAGATGGGTGGATTGCAATTAACATTACATTAAGTTAAAAATAAAGACAAAAACTATGAGGTGCGATCAAAACAAACTATTTAAAAAATATATAAATATTAAGAGAAAATGAAAACAAAAACCAAACATTAAGTCAATATTTATTGTAAACAAAACATTAAGAAAAATAATCTATAATAAGACTTATATGAGTACCATTACCAGTCAAGAAGTTCTTGATACTGCCTGTATATAGAACATTGGTCTATGTTTGTTGGATAATGATGCAGGTCTCTCTATGCTTGGAACCTGTAACTTTTGTTTCATAATCATCATGGTGCATTTTTGGGTAGGTATTAATTACTTGAAGTGCTGCACAATTTTTCTCATGTTTTCAAGTCTCTTTTTTTTCCCATTTCTTTAAGATGTTGCAAGCAATTTCTTTCACCAACAACCATTGGTGTTGAATTCTCTGCACATTCTTCCTGCTTTTCCTCTCTAATGGAGTTGTTGTTGGCATTAGGGTATAGAATATGGATATCCTGTCTCGCCTGCAGTGGACTTGGTTTGTAGAAACTACCTAATATCAAACTTAGTAATTGTGCTATCAATGACAAACTTGCTACAGCGTCGTCTTTTGGGTGAGCCCAATCATAGAATTTGATTTTACTGTAAATAAAAATCACTGCTTCTTTACCATCTTTTTGTGTCTGACAAAACAGTTGTCACATCAGGCCTGCAAACAAAGTAGTTGCTATCAGAGAGCTTCCTTACTTTGCAATGTTCACCCGTTAGCTTTGTAGTACACTTGTCGTATTAAGTACCATCTTGCAGTCTACGGTAAACTTGTGGCCTTTTCCGCAGCCATCAGGCAGGACTAGGGAGAATTCTAAATGTGATGGGGCCATGGTAAGCAGTCTGTATTGCGGTTAGTCCGCAAGGTCGTAGAAAGCATGTTTATCACGCCTCGGCTTCTTTGCACATTAGTGAGCGAAGGAAATATAGATCTAGCAAATATTATTTGTGTTAGAACTATGATCCTTTTATTATCCCTTCAGCCAGCTTTATGAAGTAATTAATAATTTATGTGTGCTTGATACACTCTTAAAATACCCTAAATTAAAAATAATCCATCCATAGCCTGCATTGTTTTGTGACGTGTGCCTCATCTCAAAGGCATACCTTAAAATATGTTCATTATTGAAGTAGAAGAAAAATATAAACTGAACTCAAAAGAGATTATATGAAAGTTACAGTAAAGAAGGAATTGTGGTATAAGTATGATTCTCAGATCCATGAGGGTCACAGTAATTCCAGTGGGAGTCCTTACAATCCCAGCAGGGGTACGGACCTCCATGACCCCCACAGTTTCTATGCTCTTGCTAGTCCCTTGTAAATCAAATTTACACTCCGTGCAAGGAAATGAAGAGAGCATTGTCAAATTGCACATTTTGTCATGTCAGCCTCGGCATGGAAAACAAAAGTTTTTTCACAGGAATTTTGGTAAGGGTAATTTTTGAGAATATTTTATGGGACTAAGAACTTTGGTACATCAGTTTATAAAAGTTTTTCATGTCTTCCCATCATACAGTTCTTAGGAAGTGGAATAATATGTGGCTCTTTCTGCAATTCATCTACACTTCACTCACACCCAAGTAAATTGTTATTCTACATTCACAGTAGATGAATGTGATTTTTCCATCCTTTAGCATTGATTGTAGGGTTTTTTTACATTACTACTTATGCTCGGATCTTGGACATCTGGCTCACTGCTGAACTCTGCAGTGATGGTTGGACATGCATGTTAGGAAAGATGGTAGGGTTAAGTAAAGAGAATAGTATGTAGGGCTTTTCTGGCGTACTTGATCCACAGTATGGGTGGTCGTCTAGTGTGTGTGTTTGAGACATATGTGCGCCCGGTTAAGGGAGCCCGCAGTCCTACTCTAGGTTCAGCAAAGAGGGTTTCAATGAAGCTGTCTCCTGCTTTCCCTTAGTGAGCCGACGTCTACGTGGGATAAAGTTGCAGTCACCCTAGAAATGAATATTCGGAGGTTAGGTAAGATCACGTTTATTCCTGTGAGGAGTAAACACAGTGGCCCGTACTAACTCCTAAGTACCAATGAACTGTAACGAAAGTAAACTACGGTAAAACCAGGTAAAGGGGACGTGGGTCTAAACTAGACCAGAGCAGATACGGCTAGATAGCTGTAATACTAACTGACTCTTAACTAACTCTAATGCTGTTGTCCAGAAGGGACTCAGGTGTCACTACTAGAGTGGTAGTGAGTGTTAAGGGAGCTGAAGACTTCTTCAGGTGTTGAAGGTCTGGAAGATGTCTTGAAGAGCGGTGGTCCTTCGTGAGGAAGGCGGTGGTCGAGCGAGCTGCTGAGTATCAACTGGCGAGACGGGGACTGTGCACTCGCCTATATGGATGGCCTGCTGCGAGTCCTTTGGCTCCCTTCGGCAGGTCGGGTGTATTCGGGTTGAAGCACCTCCCTTAGCTGCGAAGGCCGCTATCTCTCGGGGGAGACTGGAAGTGCGGTTTCCCTCGTATGTAGGTTGTATCGCTCCCGTGAGCTTAGGGGCAGCGCTGGGCTGCCTGGCTGGCTTCTATCACACGTGGGGGTTGGCGTGACGTCTGACATAAATGTGAAGACGATCTTGACTGCCGTGTCCGTGAGTGCCCCTTGCCTAGGGGCGTGCTGGTAGGCTCTGGTAGTAAGTCGCCCAGGATTCAAACCTCGCTGGGGATGACGTGATGGCACGTGAAGATGAGGCGAAGTCGTGTGTGTGCATGCGTGCGCGTGCTTGTCAGAATGTGCCACGCATCAAGTTTAAGGTTTTATTTTTAAAATGGATTTTTTTAATAGTTATTTGATATATGTGATATGAGTATGTACACAGGCTGAATGCAAAAGCCTGAAGCATTTATTTTCTTGTTAAATGAGAAGTGTTTACTTATGTGTTTGCAGCAGGAGAGCATGGTGCTGGAATGTCAGACAGCACAGCAAGAGGTAACACTCTCGCAGGAGCAGAGTGAAGTGTTAGCAGATCAGGTGCAACTACAGAAAGATAAACTACAAGAGATCAGTAGTTCTTGTCAGGCAAAAAGTGAGTACATTCATGTTCATAGTGCTGAGTTTTGTGTCTTCATTACTTTGTATATAATAGATTATGTTCCTTAATGGTCTAACATTTACTGTTTAAAACGTACATAGCTTTTACTTTGCCAAAAACTATGCCACCTATTGTGATGTCAAGGCTGGCTCAGATTGGTAGTCTGATGGTTATTGGATTGGGCTGGGTGATGAAGTGAAAAAGAGTACCTTACTCAAATCGTAATCAGAAAGGTGAATGTGGTCTTGAGGGCAGCCTAGTACAGTCATGCTCATGCCAGTCTCACCTTAGAGGTAAAATTGGAGAGAGCATGCGTGCGTGCAGTAGCCATTTTCCACGTGGCAACATTGGACTGCTTTTCTGTAAATAGGATTTTATGTTAGAACTCTGGTTATGCAAGTAAGTGCTTTGTTGTGTATGTTGTACACTTCCTCTTACTAGTTAAAATATAATAAAACTGTATTCAAGTTAGTCCAAGTATTTTATTCACATGAAACGGTGGGTCTGTTAAAAATTACCAATTTTCACATGCCTTTGTTTAACATATGGCCATAAACTGGGCTCTGTTGTCAGTTAACTCACATTTTGGATACCCCCTTTGAGAGAACACCTTCCATTCCATCTGTCAGATAATTGTGATTGCCTCTTGATTATCAGGAAAACTTTCGCGCTTTGAAAAAAATTGTGGATTACAACGAGGAGGTACCTCTTCCCTTGGGTCNATTTAGGGTGGCTGGGCATGTAATGCAATTTCTGCTTCGGGTAGGCTTTGTTCTTGCAAAACAAATCCAGCATGGAGCCACGTAGGTTCTAACGTTTTCTGGTGGCTGGGGGTAACCTGCATGGGGGTGGTGGTTATGGTGGTATTCACAGATACTGGTTTGTATTTCATGCGGAACCTGGATTTTTCACTTCTCCATCTGTGTATGCCTAGACTTCTTGTCATTTTCGTGATACTGGTCAGGATGTTTCCAGGTAGTAGTTGTACTTGCCGATAGCCCATATAATGGTGAGACACTCTTGCTCATTACTATGGTATCTGCAATCAGTCTTATTTAGCATGGTGCTGGCATATGCTACAATCGACCGTTGTCACTGTGGATGCTCTAATTACAGGACAGCTCCCATCTCTGTTCCGCAAGCATCAGTCTGTACGATTAACAGTATCTCTGATAGAAGGCGGTGTAGCATGGGTAGGTGGCAATAGCCAACCTTAAAATTCTGGAATGCGGCCTCATCTCTGTCAGTTCACTTCCATCAAGTTGTTTTTTTATAGAGTTTACTGAGAGAGACCATGAGAAAGGTGTCGTTTTCCACAAAGTCTTGGAGCCGATTACATAGTTCCAGGAATCACTTTAGTTGTCTTCAGTTGGTTGGGACCTATGCTGCTGCAGTCTCATGTACCTCACTGGTTTTAGATCTTTCCAGTTCGGGGTAAAGGCCTAGATCACAGACAACTTAGATGTACAGACTGTTAACACCTAGGCTTTGTGAGTTCGGTAACAGAAAATTTTGCATTGCCCTGCTGTTGACTGCCAGAAGTTAATGGTTTTGGAAAACCTAGTACACAGTGCTAGCAAGCAAGCAAAGAAGTAACTAACTAGTCAGGCACAAGACAGGTCTTTAGAATGACCTGGAGTGGGATAGCTTCCAAGCAGTAGAGAGTGTGTGCACGCAGGCTGAAGGTCGTGTCAAGTAGTCAATGACTGTTCCAGGCATTATTCACTTCAGTCAACCTGAATTTATCGTAGTGTGGAACCCAGGTTGAGCATATAAACGTGCTAGAACTGTGATTTTTGCTTAATGGCTTGTTTGCTGATACTCCCCTGAAAACCACTCGTGTAGTTATATTCATGTTATTTGACTTTATTCTTTTAATAACTTTCCACAACTGTAAATAAATTCATAAAATAGAATAATATTTCCTGTTTTAGTGTATGCACTGTATTTCCCATCTTAACAGTTTACAATTTTTATGTATTGCCACACGCGGATGAACACAATCAGCGGTTGTTCATGTTAGATTGTTAAGTTTTCACGTCAGAGTTTTGTTTTTCAAATTATAACTAAGGAAATGTAACCATCATACATAATTAATTATATAAATATAATCATTATTTTAATGTTGTGTGGAACATGTTTATTGTAAAAGCAATTGAACAACAATAAATGCATATGGAGTATTTGCAGGTCCTTGCAACAATCCTGCAGAAGCATAACCCACATAGACAGTATAAATTACAATAATTAATAGGCAATATCACTGATATCGGTATATGAGCTGAGTGCCACAACCGGAAGGGACATTGAACATTTTCTCCATTTATTGCCACGTACTGTATATAATAGTGATGCCCATTAAAAGTCTACATTCTTGAGTACAGGTACATATTTAAAAAAAAAGCACCGTACTTTCTGAGAGCACATCTACTAAATAGTAGTTGATATTGTGAATCCATTGTTTAGTGATTAAGTTTCATATATGAAAATAAATTGTAATGGCTAGGTTAGGGCTATTCAGTTATGTAGTTTTCTTATTGGACCACTTGTAAATAATTACAATGTTTTACGGGCCACACTCTACAAAGTCATGGCTCACTTATATTTAGTCAGTTGATTTGCATAAAGATATAATAAATGAAATAATACATAACTTTATTACCAGTTTTACACTATTGATGTGGTGGTAACATAGGAGATTGTATTCAAAAGTATATATTTAAGAAAGAATTGCTGAATAAAATTATTGCTCATGGGATAGTAACAAGTTTGAAAGACCGCATATGGCCTTTGGGCCGCTGATTAAATAGCCTTAGAATACAATGAAATATTTTTCTAATGCACTTTTGATCAATATCTCTGTGTCTGGTTTCAAATGAATGGTTTTTGTCATTCGTGTAACATATGTTGTGTTGGACAACTACCATGCATTTAGTAATTGCTTCACAGTTAGTGAGCTTCTGGCTGAGAATGATGCCTTAAAGGAGAAGTATCACCACTGTCGTGGAGACCTACTTTCTGCCCAAGGGCAGCTTTCTGTTCTCAGAGAAGAGTATGAGAACTTGAAGAAAGATTTGGAGAACAAGGTTCCTTTCTCGGTGCACACTGCTGCTGTTTCAGAATGCCGGAGGTATGTGACTTCAAATAGTTTTTATGTATCTGTAAATATGAACTTATGACCCTGGTGGTAATTGGGTTGTTGTACATAGCCCAAACTCTGGACCAGCACTCTGTGTTCCATATGATTGCAACAAAGCCTTCATCCAGCTTATTTTTCGTTTTTATTCTTTGTCTCTTTTCTTTCAAGCAATTTAAATTAAACTCCATACACAACCAAAAGTTTCAGGTATCCAAAAATCATTGGTCTGTTTGATGACTGCTCAGTTATGGCTTATGGCAGTGTCGAGTCTGTTCCCTGCTAGAATCTGAGGTGGATATTCCGGGTCACTGGCTTAGGTTGGCAGTTAGAGGGAAGCTTGACTCTTGGCACCTCTGGTCTTATCCAAGGGTTACAGGGCTGAGGCATCTTGATGGGTGGGGAGAATAGTCCCCATGGGATAGCTGGCTTTATTGGTATCGTGCTTCTGCGTTCCCTTTGGGCTTTGTTTCGCTGCGCTGTGTAGATGAATTGAACACCCTATGTCAGGTTGTTCTGGCATGGTCCACGGGCTACAGGTGTTCTTTAACTTGTTGATGCCGTGCAAGTTGAGCGTGCACTCTGTCCTAACGGTGCCAACACTCTGGTTTTTTGTGTAGCAGCTACTGTACTGTTACTTCCCCCCCCCNCCTCTCTATCTCGGAGAAAGATATAGATAGAGGTAAGTTGAAGTGCTACAGGGATCTCACTGTGACAACACAAAAATGTAGAAGTTTTCCTCTAACGTGGAATCCTTTCTGCACGTTTCAGCTTTTGGTTCATGTTGCTTGCCCTTTCCTTGCTGATGGTGACACAGTCTAAATTTCTTTAAATTCCTTTATGCTGCTGTTTAGCAGATATGTTATCTTCTTGTCTGTGGGATAACTCTTTAACTGTTTCTGTGGACTAGACAATGCCTTCATTCAGCTAAGTCAGTTACCAAAATTTATATTGTATATTTTCTTATAAAGACGTGGTAAATTTACTGTAATATTTTACAGTGTTGATAGTGATATTGAAATTTTCTTTATTGAGCATTTATCACAACGTCACCCAAACTCAAATCAATTTTTTTGTTTAAAGTAATTCATGTTATTAAATTTTAACCAAGCAGTTTACTTTTTGAGCTTGGTGCCTCTTTTAATATTTTTAAGCTATGAGCAGCAAATTTATTTTTGATGTTTTAACTCAAGTTAATTCATAATCATGATTTAATTTAAACTGATATCACATTTTATATTCTAATTTAAAACTTCAAGGACTAATCTTTACTATTGATTTGTGTGGTCTCTATTACGTTCTCAGTTATTTTTTTTAAGCATACTTGAATATCCTCAAGATTTATTTGTTTTAAAACAGTTTTACAATTTGTTTAAATTTGCAGCCCTCTGAATCTGTGGAGAATTGCAGAGGATTGTTCAGAAGGGGATGAGTAAACTCAGTGTCCAGCCCTTTCTTGTCTGTGCCAGGATCCCATTACTCACACCAGCCCTCCAACTTCAACATCTGTCAGTGAATCGCAGTGGCATGTTGGATTGTTGGGTTGGTAACAGGAACTCGTAATTAATCTTGTTGTTCTCTGGTGATAGCTTCACAGCACCATACTTGACCGTCATGTCCGAAGGACTCTTGGTGGCCCAACCAAGAGAGACGGAGCAGCCACAGCACCAAGCATCAAGTTGTGACGGTGAATCCCTCTGTCAGGCAGGAATTGTCTTGTTTCTGGCTGAGTGTGTGTCCAGTTCTCCTATTCTTTGCAGAGAAGTCCCTGTGGACTTGGTAGGTAGGTTTGGATACTGGGTTAATTAGGGCAGAAAGTAACTGTGAGTTAACAAGTAGGGATGTCCTCTATCCAATAAGTAATGGAAAAATTCCGAAATAAAGTGCTGCAGAGTTTATTTACAATTATCAGTGCCTTACTTTGGGAAACTCTATACTCATCTGTCTCTAATGCCAAGCTCAATAAAACCCTTGTTGGGTCTGGTTTATGAAAACGAGCGGTTTTAGCTACATCAATAATAATGCTGCCTAATCTCGCTACCAGCTAACAGACTTTTCACACGAGTCGCAGGTCTCGTCATGAAGAGACGGGCCGCATGACACGGCCTCCCAACACCTTCAAGGAATAACTGTCTCTCTCTACGGCTAAGTACTGCTCATCCTTAACGGAAGGTTGGTTAGTGATGCCGGCAGCGAATAATCACTGTGCTTGTTGAAGAGTTAGGCTGTTAATGGCTGAGGAGCAATTGATGTTTTGCAGGATCTGCAATTCAGTATATACCAGCACTGCGGAAGTCCTGAGGGTCAGGGGTGTACGGGGGTGACACACTGCTCACTCTTACCCTCCTCCTCCATGGCAGCTGCATGATCTTTTTATATTATGTCAACTACTATATCTAGTATTTCTGATACTATTAGCTTAGGTTATCTATTGTACATATTTTATTTATTTGCATATTTATTTATTATCTATATCTATATCTGTTGGTAAGTACTTTCCATGAACTCTTACCAATGTATTAATTTTTTTGTGATAGTTTATTACGTATACTACTTAAATATGTTGTACAAAATAATTGCTATTTGTGTTCTGTGTTCAGGTTGCTGGATGAGTTAAAGCTGAAATACGAGTCAGAATGTAGCAGATTGTTTAGTCAGTCGACAACAGTACAGAAAGATTTTGCAGAGCTTCAGGCACAGCATGCTGCAGAAAGAGCAGAAAGAAAACACGAACATCTTCAGGTTCCTAACTTGGAAAGATTGTTGAAGTACATAAAATTCACATGTGTTTATTAATTTCTGTATGTTGTAGTTAATTTAGTATATTCTGATTATGCCTGAATGAAGAATGATAGAAAATGCAGTATACTGATCATCTGTAAGGATAAGGAGACCCCTGATTTTACAGAGTATCATGGTATATTCTGTACCATATAAGAAGGCCACTTTTTGACAGCTCGGCGAAAGTAGCGCCACTGTTTACTTCTGACTACGTATCCTTCCATCAGCTGGTCCGTCAAGTCGGGGCTGTATTTTTTATCAACACGCTGTCAGCTAATCCACTTCTCATTGTACTGTAATGCTAAACAAATTTTAAGATATTTTAAGACTGACATCTGTCAAAAAAAATAAGTAGGTTATAAAAGTAAAAATATAAAATGTTGCAAATAATTAAATATTTGCTAACTCTTTTTTAATTTGTCCGAGATAGTGAATTTGGGTTAACATTTGCGAGACGGTCTGTTGTATCTATTATCACACTTTGGATGTTATAGCTAATATATTCGAGTTGGAAATATGTGACGTGGAATAACGTTAGAATTGCTTAAAAACTATTTACGGGTGTCTCACTTTCTACGGAAACAAGGAGACTGGTTTCGAGAGAACAATATGGCGTATAATTTACATAGATGAACGATTACTGGCCGAATATAAATTACTTGTACTCCAAATTGTTGTACATGAAATATATGTTACTTTAAAAATTATTCAGAGCTCGTGGAAAAATGTAACTATTGGCATCTGTTTGTAAATTCGTTATATATCGCGCATGAAAGCGGTTCATTTCTGGCTGGTAATACCTCGCATAATATCCGAGAGATCGCGTGCACAGCGCGTCACGGCGAAGTTTGAGCAACCCTTTTTTAAAGTTGATAGGTCTTATATTACGGGCTGGAAATATATTTCAAATTCGTGTCGTTTCGTCAAATTATTAGAAAAAATAATTCAACAATATTATGCAATATTTCTGTATGCTTTTGGAATTAATATCAAGGACGTGTTGAAAGCGAGGTTGGAGAGGGATGATACGACGTGAAAAAGCTTTCTGAAGTTAGCACAACTTCAGAAAACTTTTCCACGTCGTATCGTTCTATTGTACATTTCATTTTGAACACCTATACATAACTACATTATCACGAAGTTTAGTTTTTAACACTAACAACCATTGTTTTGTGACCTTGTAAAATAAAATGTATTAATAAATCTAAGAACTCTTTCTTATCCGCGTATTTTCTGCTTTTCTGATGTGCATCGGCAGTGCACTCAGAATAGCCAACGTAATTTTAACTTTTGTTTGTTCGTGCATCAGCTGATACAGGATTTTGTAAATGGCACTTTGCTTGTTTTGTATACGTCAAGTGGCCACTCACTGACTGTCAGAAAGTGGCCTTCTTATATTGTATGGACCATATCAGAGAATGACTTCATAAAATAGAAAGTGACAAATTTTTATCTCTAAATAATATGAAAATTACATTTAAAGTGTTTTTTTTTTTTGTAATGAAGCCCATGTTTGATTGTCTCTTACATAAAACAAAGATAATTTTTGAATGAAATATATATTTAACTTCATAGGCAGACATTGTATCAAATAAAATTATACCCCAGAGGCATATACATCCAACTTTTCTTGTTGCAAAAATATTTAAACATTGAGCAGTGCTTATATTTTGCCAAGTGCAAATTCAGTTTTCCATGATGTGTAATTTAAATACTAATTTATTTCAATAAATACATGTCTGGTGAATAAACTGGTATCCTGGAAGGGCATATATGACACCCCTTTTTGCCAAATAAAGTGAAAGTATCAAGCCCAAGCAATCATGGCCAGTCCAAGTGTAATCTCACAAGAAATTAATAGGCTGTGGTTTTGAGTTATTACTCATTGAAGGTCGTAAAGAAAATCTTAATGACCTTTATTTATTCTCCTCTATCTTGAAAATCACACAACATATGTACTGTAATATTTTTCGCTCTAAAAGGCAGATGTGTGCCAAATAAAACTACAGTTTCAATAATCTGCAAGCATGCTCTTTCTCCGTCTTTGTCTTGACAATGTTTTAAAAAATTGGTGTATACATGCACACTGTGGTGTGTGGTGTAGGGTTGTTACCGATTCAGTTCCATAGGTATTTTAACTCTTGCCAGATATATTATTAGCCGGAATCAAAAAATTAATTCTCAACTTTGAAAAGAAAATAAACGATTAAATATGTAATTGCAGTTAAAAATACAGATGCTAGACCACACAAAAATGCTAGTTTTCACATTTCAGAACACACAAATATCCATACACATCGACTGACAGCTCAGTTGATTTCTGCAACATTACAAATATGTTGCAGAAATGTTTTACCGTGTATTTACGTATTTCATCAGAAATTTATGAAACTTCACAAGTGCATCATTGTTTGCAGAATAAAACAATCAATACATTAATTATTGATAAAATTAAACAAAAACACTTTGCATGTAATAAAAGTATACATTTGGCAATACTTAAAAATTTATTCATGATTTATTTCGGATGTTAACATCTGTTCAACATACAACCGCCATTTTCACACAGGTTTTGTTTTCATTTTAACCAGCCCAAGATGTTTTTTGTTGAAAAATTAACATGTTTTAACATAAATAACATTTGCAACATAATTTTGTGAAACAGAACATTCCTACTACCTGAAGTCTAAAATAATGAACATTAAATTTTTACAACATTATGTATCATAAAGAATCCATTAGTCATAACTTGTGGGAACAATCTTTAGATGCTTGTTCGGTTTTATCACATGCAGCAAAATGTTTATAGTAAATGTGGTATTTATTTTCTTCAAGTGAACTTGTTTTAAGAATCTAAGAGCTCATTATGAATTTTGTCATCCATGATTTTAGCAGATTTAGGGTCCTGCTACATTCGGCTGATGGTGTACAGTGCAATGCCATCACATTTCTGAAATATGATTGGCTCCTGTAACCTGTCATGTCACTGCAGGCTTGCAGAGCAGTGCCATGCAGTGCAGACAGAGTTCACCAGTTTTTATCTGTGTGTCAGCAGCTGATCTGCAGTGTGTACATTATACACCGTCAATAAATATGTCACGAAGAACAAGCCAATGAAATGCAAGCTTGATGTGCGCAGGTGCAAATAAATGCTGAAAACCATACAAATATTTTGTTTCTTTAGGTAGTCATGAAAGTTGGTGAAAGTAAGTGCTTTCATTCTGCCACAAGTGTGTAGGCCGTAAGAATAAGGTTTCTTCAAAATGTCTAGGAAGAAAACATGGCCTTGTTAATGGATGCTGTGTATCACAGGTACTATACTTGTATAACATAGAAGACAAATACTACCTAAACAGTAAAATGAAGGAAAATGCATGGTTTATAAAACAATATTTTCTGAGCAACAAAGTACAAACATGATGGTTTATTTACTACTTTGAAAGGTAAAAATTAACTCCTAGAACAAATTTGCATGCAAAAAAAAGGGCATAAATCAATAAAGCGATTGTCTTGCAACCTAAAGCAAGTTTGCGGAACTATATTCATCAGCAAGGCATCTGCATTCACTGTAGCAGGTAAAGAGAAGACGATCAGCACTGCAGTCTGCATCAGAATAGTAAAGGCATTTACAATCAGCCCATTGTAGTAGGACCCGTTAGCTTCCTGAGAAGAGTTTGATAATTTTTTATTCAGAAATACATCAGTTACTGGCAATAGGTTACTGTTTGGCATTGGCATTTCTTTATTTCTCAATGTTTCCATATTAGCTGTTCTCATTTCTCGCCGAGTCATTAATGTTAATGAGATTAAATAAACAATGGATGAAAGTAGTGCGTAGTTTAAGGGTTGTAGTAATACTCTGAAAAAAATTGTAGACAATTAGAATGTTATTCTAAATGTAAAACTTGTGGAACTAAATTGAAAACAAACATATGGGAGAACTTCAAGCACGGTGAAGCACCTCGCACATCACAACAGTAGAAAAAGAATAAATTGTCCTTAAAATATCCAACATTTAAAAGGGTGTTAGTAAAGCATTTGCTTTTGAAAATGTGATTCATTCTGTACAATATGAGTTCTGAGGGCTTACTGGCATTGAGATGAGCATGCATGTTGACCTACTACAGAGGTCAGATTCTGAATCAAATTTCAACTCTGATGATGAGAATCAAATTAGAATTGAATCCTACTGAAAGTCATAGGATTGCACACCCCTGTGTGCTGTTACTTCGCATTGGTGCATTGTGCCCAGATTGACTACTGTACCACAGTATTGTGTCACATTCTCTTTTGTCAAAAATTTCAGATTTATCAAGATTTATGTCACCAGAAAAATATTAAACTCAGATTTTACGTGTGATCTGATTTGGTTACTTGAACATACAGAAGGCCTTCGATTTTACAAAATCCCACAGTTCCGCCTGAGTGACTTCGTAAAGTTGTTACCTTCTTAAAATCAAAACTAACTAATTTTGACCCCTAAAAAATCAAAAATTTGCTTTTAAAGTGGGTTTTTCCCCGTGAAATTTGTGTTTAAATCATTCTGTGGTGCAAAATTAACGTAATTGTTAAATATAAAAAATGATATGATTAAATCTATTCCAGAAGTGTGTACTTGAACTCCTCTTATCTCCAAGAATGTTTAAATATTAAGCGGTGCTTACGTTTTACTGAGTGCGAAGTTCATTTTCATTAGCTTCTTACAGGAAAATTCTGAGATTTGTTATTGATATATATTATAATATATTTTAATATGTAGGTGCACATCTTCTGAATAAACTGATATACTGGAAGGGCATATATGACGCCTTTCACCAAATAATATTTAACCACCAAGCCCGAGTGTAGCATAACTTGTAGCAGGCACAAGTGGAATTTTGTGGGAAAATTAGATGATGTAGCTCTGAATTATTAATTGTTGGAAGTCGTAAAAGAAGAAATTCTTCATGATGATATTTATTTACCAGTACCTCAAGTATATTCTTCTCTTTTTTAATACATACTTTTCTTTATTCCCTTACAGTACATGACAGGCGAGGTAGGAAATTGCCTAGCAACGACCATGGCTTCCTGAGGACCTCCCTCTTGCACTACAGCTTGTCATGCCTAAGCTGCTTCAGCATGTCCCCTCCACTATACACATGCACTCGGCAGGAAGACGACGCTCACTCTAAAATGCCTCGGCCATAATCTTTAACCAATTTTACCAAATTTTTTAGTTTTTAATATTGTGGTCTTCCAATTAAGGGCTACTACATTACAATTTCTATATTTTTGTAAAGATTTTTTATTTTTGAAATTTTTCAGATGGTACCCGAGAATGACCTTGTAAGATTGTTACCCTCGTAACATCTGTAATCATAAAATTGTGGGTTTGCTGTATTAGAGGTAAATGACAAAAAGTATTTAGATTGGCTGTGAAATAGATCCAGAGACTTATAGTTTACGTTTGGGTCTAGAAATTAAAGGGAAGTTTTGATTTTCATCATCTTTCTTGCTTTTGCTTCAGTTTATTATTAGTTCAGATATTTACTGCAGTAGTTTTGAGATTGTACTGGAAGTACAAATCTTATAGAGGCACAGGAGTGTATGCTTAAGACAGTGAGTAGAAACAGAACGCTTTGTCACTGTGTCCTCACGATTGTTGTAGGAAGAGTCAGCATCAATGTGAAGATCTGCAGAGGCGAGTGGTGTCGGCACAGGTGTCCAGAGATGCCACAAAACGCCAGCTTCAGAAAGCTATGTTATTTGCAGACCAGCTAGTAGCAGAGCAGGAGCGTCTACTCAGTCAGCTACATGCCAAACAACAAGAAACAAAGAACATCACTCGCTACAGTAACTCCATCAATAGCCGAATGAATACACTTCGCTCCAAGATCAAAGTATGTATGTCATTGATTCATTAGCAAATGGTACTTGTGCACACTATTTTATTTTATTAGAGATGGGTTGAACATTCGAATTTTGAACCGAACCCAAACTGTAAGGTTATGTTCGGTTCAGTTCGAATTTTTTTTGCCATGTAAAAGATTGGTTCTATTTCGATTTGAGAAATTTACTCAAGTTCGTGTTTGGTTCAAAAATGTGCCTAAACTAACATTATTAACGGACTTCGAAATGAACTCAATTCACCTCAAAGACGTTGAAAAATAAAAAACACGGGACACAACAAAACAAAAATTACTGAAAGTCATTTAAATTTTTTTATTTTATGTATTTTTCTTTTTTAAATAGCAGTGATAACAACATTGTATTTTGAAATCTTGCGGAGTGTAAAACCGGGTGCTTTCCTTAATTAACTTATGGCATTTTAAATTTATAAATGATTAAATAAGTGATTTATGGCGGGAATAGGCCGCCAGGCTAGCGATTACATTATAAAAAGTAGAATGCAAAAGTACTCGTGCACAAACAAAAGCGTGCGTAGAAACGTTTGACTTTCGTTTGTGTGTGTCCATCTACAGGTGTACAGTACTTGTGCATTTTGTATACTTTTATAATGTAAAATAAGTGATTTGTTTGGGTTTTTGAAAAATGATATTTTCAATGAACATATTTTGTTGCTAATTTGTGGTATTCACATACTTTTAAAAAGACTAGAAAGATACAGTTCTCAGTGTTTCAATGAATTATTGTATCCATTAGATCCATAAAAACTGAAAGTTAATGGTAAGTTAATTTTGTACATTTTTTCAGATTCAAAAATTTTGGCCATTACATTTTGGAACTATGTATTAGTGGTCTAACTGTACAGCTTGTATATGTATCTGTTTGTTTGTGTTAGTTTTTTAAACAATTATATATGAAATGGTGAATGTAGTTATACATGTTTGAACAAATAGGGGCTGAGCTGTGACAATTGTTTTGTATATACTTTGACCCGTGACGTCGGTTGGTTGGCGGCAACGTCACAGTCAGGCAAGTTTTGACATGTCAGTCAGAGAGACGGGTTGATATCAATGGCTGACTATACTACTAGCTGACCGGGCCCTGGCCGATATACAGTACAGGGCGTGTGACTTGGCGACTCGACACAAAGTCAAATACAGACTTAGCGGTCCAGCAAAGAGGGTGGCACACAGGCACGGGTTTACCTTTGCTGAAGGTGGAATGAGTGGTTGCTGACCCAGCTGCTGCTGCTGCTGCTGCTGCTGCTGTTGACAGGAGCTGGTGCCCCGACCTGGAACGGTGGTGCTGCTGTGAGCCCGGGGGGAGGGCTGCTGGTCCGGTGGCACTGGAACCAGGGATTAGCAATCCCTAGCAGAATGTGCCGGTCTTGGTGGAAGTCGATCACGATCGAGTGCGGTCGCCCGGCTGTCTTGATTGGGGACTGAAAGAGGGCATGGGAGGGAGCTGGGAGGTGAGGCCTCTCCAGCTGGTGGGCGGCTTGAGCTCGTTCCCGGGGGTTTGTGCTGCAAAGTGCAGTTGGGGCTAGGTTGCAGCTCCCGTTGGCTTTGGAGTCCGTAGCTGCCATCCTTTCTTGCCACGTAGTACCACTCCTCTTGGTGTACGGCATAAAGGTAGGTACTAATATCGGTCTTATCAGAGGGAAGTAGGCGACATGGTCCCTAGCTAGGTGCGTCCGGTTAAGGGAACCCCGCAGTCCTACACTAAGTTCGGTAATGGGTTTGTCAAAGACGCAGCCTCCACTTTACCCTGGCGGACTGACTTCTACAGAGGATAAAATCAGTCACCCTTAGAAACTAGTACGCAGAGGTTTGAGAGAAAACTTATTTATTCTATGAGGAATAAACACAGTGGTGAACAAAGCAGATGCAGCTAGGTAGCTATTATAACAGTTGTCCAAAAGGGACATCGGGAGCCACTACGAGAATAGTAGTGAGGTTTTTAACACTACCAGAAGGGTAGTGTAGTTGCCGTGACCAGAAGGGTGTTTGGCAGTCCAAGGGGTTCAAAGACTTCTTCGGAGGTAGATGGTGAAGATCTGGTAGAGCTTCTGGAAGGTCGCGAAGGCGTTGGTATTAGCAGAGAGCCCCAGCACACGAGGTAGTGGAGCACAGTACAGTATACTTATTGTTCAACTCAATAATGTGCTTAATTTAATCTAATATGAAGCAAGAAAAAAGTTAGTTTATTAAGTTTGTTTTTTGTATCCAATTTTATTATTTTTTTTGTCGTGTCAGTTTACTGATAGTTAACAGAAACTGACGGTTAACCGAGACTCCACTGTAATTTAACTTATATAATTAGAAGAGAGTTACTGTCACTGCAACTGTAAGTACCAATTAGCTATCGTTATATAAGAGCTAGAGTTGAGCCTCCTGCGGGTTGAATAAGGAACTTCCCAGTGTTTATATGGCTAGTACCCCATTTGTATGTTGCTCACCAGATTTCTGCTGGTGAGATAGCAATGAAACATCCTGTGCAAATAATTTTGTACAGTAAGAAAAATTTCAATTTCTTTCTTTCAACCTGTCCCATCCTTATGGTGTCAGGAAATATGTTACATAATTTGTGCATAAATTGCAGTATAACCAAGATAAATATGAAGAGGTGAGGTAAAACTAAGAAAAATGTTTTAAAAGAAGAATAAAATTAACAAAAAAAATTTTGACAAGGTAATGTGTACAGTCACTCAGCATACAGCTATTTATAATTGAGTTTCCTTTTTTATTTTAAAAAGTCATTTTAACTAAACTGGAAAATATGCTGAAATTTTTATTTGCGTACAGAACAGTGATATAAATTATTTAATGGTCTCATATGTAATTTGCATTAAAAAAAGTTAATATTGAAGTTTAAATAGTTCTATATCAATTTCCTTAAAAGCAAATGGAAGTAAGTTACGCAGTAAATATTTCTAGTTCATTTCCAAGCAAATTGTTTTACAAAACTAATTAATGATAAGGATCTTATTTGTAGAAAATATTTCCATTGAATTTTTAGTTTATCAAGTTGATGTGGAATATAGAGATTTTATTGTATGTTTAACCATTCAATCATTTCTTTCAATGTGCAAATTTATTTACAGACTGTTAAAAAAGTTGCATTCCAAGATTTACATGTCATTGAAAAGCGAATTAAAGAACAGGAATCAAGTGTTGACCACATGAAGGATGAATACCACAATGAAGTTGCTCGATTGCGTAATTTGGTACGCCACAAAGAAGCCATCATCAGTCGACTACAGCAGGAGAAATGGTGAGAAGAAAACCACTTAAAATTTTATGTTTTCAATATATTTATACTGCCTCATGAGTGGTAAATTAACTAGTTCACTTACTGAAATTATATTTGTATTATTCTGCGAACTTATAGAAAGGCTAGTGCTCTTCCTTCACCCTAAAAAATTTCATCATTTCACACAATATTTTCTTTCCTAGATCTGCAAGTTTTGCTGGACGCAAGTGTTCTATTTATCCGTGCTGTTGCTGATAACAGTTAGAAGTGGGGATGGGATAGTTTAAATCAAAGATTTGGTGAATCCCTTAAATTTAAGGGGGTTCGAGGGTCAGAATAATGAAGACAGGATTTGAATAAAATATACAACATATATCCAATTAAGATTAACTACCCAGAACAACCCATTTTGATTATTTTTTTTTTTTTTTTTTTCCCTGTAATTCAGCGTGGCACCATTTTGTCTTATTGTCATTGGCACCTATGTTTCAGTTATTATGTGTAAGTTCTATTAAAATGATTATGTTAGTTTTTGTTTGATCAGTACTTGTGTTGCGCGTATGTAGTCATTATTGGTTTTTAGATTTGAACATGCCTACAAAAGCCAGTACTGTATTATGTGGGACAGAATGTTACACCATGGTAAATTAAACACCAAAAGCTTAGAGTTTATATTTAAAACAACTATTTGCAGAAATTTTACTTTGTTAAGAGAAATTAAGAGGATGCTAGTACATAAGTACATTCACTGTCAGTATTATTTGTAAATGTGTTACCTGTTTATTCCCTCTGAAGAAAAGCATTGTATATGTACACTACTGTAAATTAAAAGGAAAGTATTGTACTTTTAAAACATTTGCTTAAGCAATGTCTGGACTAAAAATGTGGTAGTGTTTTACACCTGAGTACAGATTGCTGAATCTTCCACCATAATTTTCTTGATCTATTTCCTTCTGAAAAATCTTTACTAAGCAACTCTAGGCTTTCAGCTGTCACAATCATTATACTTAAATTTATAAATGTTGTAACTTACATAAAAATTATATTTTAAGTTACAAAATCTTTAGTTCAAATCTTTGGGTCATATGTCATGCCCACCTAACCTAACCTACCTTAACATTTGTACACAATAAGATGCAGTGGGAATAGGCTGCTAGGCTACTAAGTAACATCAAAAAAGACAGAAAACACAAGTACTCGCAGAGTGGTATTTATGGATAGACACACAGACACAAAAGTCAGACAAACACATTTTCCATGCGGATGTGCAGTCCCGACGTTTTTCAGGCAGCAAGTGGTGATACACTGCAGTCTGTTAAGCGGAGGTTGGCAAACAGTGAACTTAGCGGCCAGGAGGCGAACTAGGGTGAGTTGGGGAATTTGAAATGTGGCAGAAGAGTTATCTTAGGTTTAAGCAAGGTGTCGGTCTGGATTTGGTGATGTATTGGTGGGCCAATACCCAGCATCACAGTTGTGCACTATTATTAGAAGGTGGTAGGGCCCTCACCACTCTGGTTGCATAACAACAGTCTAAGTTCTGGTTGTGAGATGCTGTGTGTGCTGTAACAGGCTTCTCCTTTAAATTTATATTTCCCCAGCTATTCTTTGTCTGAGAGTGTTGGTAGTAAGGCCAATGTTCTCTGCATTGCAGTGAATGCACTGTAGCTGGTGGATGAGATTTTCTGTTGCTCAATTGTAGCTGCCATGGATTATGATAGTTCTGGTTGGTAAACCTGCTGTTGGAGGAGGTGGAAGATTGGTGCATAGCAGGAGAGATACAATGTGGGCTATTGGAAGGATGAGACCCATGGGGGTGGTGATATTAATGACTGTGGTATCTGGTTTCAATTTGGGGTGCATCAGTTTGTTTGGAAGGTTGGGGGATCGTTTGAAGACCAATCTCTGTGGTTTGGAAAACAAGTTTTGAGAGAGTGGTGATGTCAGAATTTTGTAAACAATCAGTGTGATCTAATAGCCAAAGCCTTCCTTGGCAAAGGCTACCTCAGATCCCTGGTTTACAAACAGATTCAGCATGCCATTTCAACCACAGATCCTCAAACAAAGATCAGCAACTCTGATATCAATCTGGTTGTCCCTTACCATGAGGGCATGGACAAACTCAGAACCGTTCTCAACTGCTGACACAAAATGATGTGTAGATGAATAAGTGTGAATTTCAAATAGTGATGGTGCAGTCAGGTGTGGTTGCAGCATAGGACTGTTTGATGTACTCACATTGTACCCACAGCCCTACATACAAACACTTTGTCCTTTTTTATGTTGTTTCCTCCATTACTAGTTTATGCAGTGAGCCTTTTTTTTTATTGCAGCAAGACAGAGGAAGAATTGGAAGTGGTGTGGCGTGCTGCGACTTCAGAAGACACTTGCGTCAAGGACAAGCTGAAACGAGTGCACATCTTGCTGCCAGAAAAAGATCCTAACACGTTTCTCAACTCCACTAGGAAGTTAAAGTGATTCAGCTGTACACAGCTAAATTTTCAGTGTTTGATCTCCGTCCATTATGCAGCTGTGAATGTTGAAGTCTTTTGACAACTTTGAATTAAATTAAGCGCTCTGCGTTGTTTTCATATTTATTGTTAGGTAATCCAGATGAAATTTTTTATCAATATGCAAGATTGCATTTTGTACAGTGCTTTTGTTATCAGCATAATATAGGTTTGTTATATGAAACTAATACTTCATGGTCTTTCAATGTTATAAAACATAGTCCTGGATTTAAAAGAAATTTGTTGGACAAAATTGTGCTTGAAAAGTTTTTTATATCTACAGTAGTTAAGGAATGTTGTTAAATGCAAATTTATAATTCACAGTGATGTAGTGCATTATTGTATTAATAAATCAGCAAGAGTTGCAGTGGAAAATCATTAATGTTGAGTTGCGTATTTACTTTTAGAACTTTGGCTCCACGTGGCATGTAGGAAGAGAACCTCATATTTTAGATGCCCTTCAAGAAGAAAAGACAGTTGTTTCATTAGCTACATGTATAAACAGAATGCAGCATTAATGTTTTTGGATGCAAGTTGGTGTTACACAGTAAAACTCATTAATAATGTTCCCATAATAATGTTTATCCTATAACAACGTAAACGTGTCTTTTGTAAAACATTTTTCATTCTTGCATACAACATACACAGTGTGGTTTCAAAAAGTATAAATTGGCCATAAAGTGTTATTCATTAATGTGATTAAAGATTGGAGATATTTTAATTCATCTACTTGAGTATGTCCATTAAAATAACTCATATTTTGTTGCCCTTATGTATGGCAATGACCACTATGTGTTTTCAATGGACTACACAATAGGTGTGTCATATTAACATGATTACAAAAAGAACCGTAGAAATGCACATGAAGAAGGTCGATTTGCAGCTTCCTTTTATACATATTGTACTGATTGTGAGAGATACACACATGAATAAAACTTTCTAGCCGTAAAGTTTAGAATCATTTTCAGTGTAGAACAAAATCATGGCGAAATAGTTACAGAAAAATGTGCATGTGATTGTGCAAGAAGTGGAATTCATTGTGACGTCATTTACTTCAGTATAATGAATCTGAAAATAATTCTGAAGCTGTGTGCCATGCATTGTCCACGTAAAATATTTTGTACATAGTACTGTGTAATTTGCAGCATGCTGTTATTTACACTGTAGTTGCAAAGAATTTTTTTTTTTATTCCTTATAAACACAACTGGGTTCTAACACACATCATAGATACGTACATAAGTAATACAGCATTGGGTCAGAACAGTCTGTAAAACAATTGCTTTTGTAATGACATTTCTGTATTGTGGCATACTGAATAGTGTCAGCAACATGATATGAAACTGGCATGGTAAAAAAACCAATGATGGTAATCATGAGTAGCCAACAACTGATCTCCATTCCCACTGTAGTGTTTTCTCGTACCCCATAACGCGGTATTGCTTTGCTGGGAAAGAAAGAAGTGGTTCATGATTGTTAACTGTTAATTGTTCTGAGAAACAGGTTAGTTTCAATAGTTTGTTGTTTACACCTTCTAGTTGAAAATTTAAAATGTCGTGCATGCTGCTTTCTTGCTAATCAGTGCAGCCTGTTCATTATGCAAAAAATTATTTGTATGATCCCATCTCAAAACTTTAATTTAAAGAAATAACAGAAAAATAACATGTTTCTCATATTGTGATTAACATTGTTCCTGGAGCTGTGAGGTTGCACTTAAAAGAGTAAACTATATGCCATCCTGTTTTTTTTTTAACAATCACTACCTCATTTTTTATTTTTATTAACAAAACGTGAGAATAAAAGTTTATAGACACAAAATATACAAACAGTACACATTTATGCAGTCATATCAGTGATCGGACTGATTTTACTGAATAGTTTTGCAGAGAACTGGTGTGGCAGTGCCCTTTCCATAACATGAATTTCGAGTGGGTTTTCATAGCCTACAATAACACTATTTGTGTGCAGAATTTGGTGGAAATAGCTTGGCCGGTTCCCGAGATATGACATAAAAACTTTAGTTTCTCATTGGGTGCTATCATACAAAACATCCTAAAACAGGCGCTGCATAGTGTTATGATTGGTCCCGTTCAAACTTCCTAACCAAGCAAAACCTAAGAAAATGTGCCACAGAGTTCACTAACTCCAAGCCAGAACGATTGCATACACAACAGAATAATGGCGCGAAGAAGCCACAAAACTGCTGGAGTATCAAAACATCAGATTAAGAATGATTGCAGCAAGTCGACGGGGCATTCACACAAGACGCCCGGCAACAGCGAAGATGCTGATCCCAGAGTATTTCAGGGAAGTAACACAAAAAACCGAAACAGTCCGCCTCCAAAGCACTAAGGGAACCAATCGGAGCAAAGTTCGTCAACGGTCACGTGGTGGGGCGAGAAGTGTGAAATAGACGTCAACGACCAGGACCGGCGGTGTCTACTACAAACATCAGACCAGACAGCGGCTGTTCCTTGGGCTGCTTCCGCCAGAGGGTCCGGGCGCAAGGCTGGGGGTAAGTTCCCTTCCTTTATATGTGATCCTCCTTAACTAATAGCCTTCCTTAAGTCCTTCCCTCTCAGTTCTGTTGGACTTAACTTTAATTGAATATCATTGTATACTCTTCTTACTTTAGATCAAGTAAAGTCTTTATTAATCATTTCAAACAATCCTTTTAATTATCTGAGCTTATCCTGTTTTCCTTAACCTTTCCTAAGAGTATTATGAGCCACCAAGGCTCATAACAAATGGTGGAGGCACCTTAAGAGCCCTGCCAATCGAGGATATCTGATGCTTCCAATACTGAAATATGTCAAATCATTTAATAGATATGATAAACTTACCTAATTATTTATATTGCAACCATAACGTAAATAAAGCCAGACACCTCAAACATGGCCTACTGTAGCACTATTAGGGTGAATCGGTTGATTGATCCCAGACAAATTACAAAAAAGCTCCATTTTCTCATGTGGTGGAATCATCTTCACTAGAGAACAAAACTGAGATTTATTCGCACATTCTATGTTTGTCATAGATACTGTTACATATTAAGTAGGTTGAAACTGTTTGGGACATGTGGCATTCTGACAAAATATTTACATTGCTGTGATTTTGAAAATATGTGGCTACTTCCTTATGTCATATAAATTTAGATGGGCTGCAAAAGTATAACTTCTTGCCTGAATCGGGTGGGTAGTTTCCCAAGACAGAACAAGAAAATTTAATTTTTTATGTGGTGCTATCTTTCAAAATGGCGAATAAATGGGTTTCTGTATTCCCTTACTTGATGCTTGAATAGACACTGTCAGCATACAAAGTTAAGTTGAAATTCATTACATGGTTTCGTAGATATAGCATAGTATTCTGAATTCTTAATACGGCCGACATTTTGAAAAAAATAGTATGACCCACTAAAACATGTCAGTTTTCATGATCTACCATAATATTACTTGAGTGCCATATTTGGTAGGAGTAGGTTGATTGTGCCCCGAGATATAACATTTAAATTTTATTTTCATGTGGCACTATCTTACAAAATGGCGTACAAAGAGGCAATGTATTGACACATTTGACGCTTGTAAAATATAACTGCAGTATAGCAAGTTTGGTCGAAATTGGACAAACAGTATGGTAGATATTGCAAATAAACCTAAAATATTTGTGAAGCAGCGATTTAGAAAAATAAGTACCTTTTCCATTTATATTGCATATATGAATATGGCCTACAATAGTATTACTTGTATGACAAATTTGGCAGGAATCTGTTGTGTAGTTACCAAGATATAACAAAAGTTTTATTTTTCATATTCCACTTTATTCCTAAATTGCAGGTTAATTACATTATCACTATTCAATGGGTACATCATGCATGTCAAAGACCAAATTTGTTTTAAATCGTGCTGGAAGATGCGGCTTGACTGCGGGTTTTCTCGAGGTACTCTCATTTTCCTTACCCTTACATTCCAGCACTGCTCCATCCTAGGGTCTCATTTCATGTCATGTCCAGGGATGACGGGTACCTATGGGTCCCAGCTTGAAAGTTGAATGTCTGTCATTAGGATGGTGTCCAATCACGCTGGGTGCACTCCACACACGTCATTTATAATTTAATTTATTTTTAATTTTTTCAATTTGTACTATTTTCCAAAATGGTTAACCATTAATATTATCGGTTTCTAAACTATGCTTACATCATGCACTGCCAACGTACCAAATTTGCCTTACTTTTATCAAATGGTTCCCTAGATATAATGTAAGAGCTTTATTATTTTCAATTTGCACAATCTTATGAAATGGCAGACCAATAACATTGTGGGTTTCTTAATTCAATACATACACTGAAGAGCCAAAAAAACTGGTACATCTGCCTAATATCATGTAGGAGATGCCCCCCCTCCTTACCCCACTCCCCCTTTGCGCCGAGCGCGCAGAAGTGCCGCAAGACAACGTGGCATGGACTCGACTAATGTCTGAAGGAATGCAGGAGGCAATTCACACCATGAATCCTGCAGCGCAGTCCACAAATCCAATCTACGTCAATTTGAGAAAGGGTTGCACATCTGTCACGTTTAATGATTCTCGTCGGTCGTTTGTCCCGTTCTTTCACAATCTTTTTCTGGCCACAGCGATGTCGAAGATATGATGTTTTATCGGATTCCCGATATTCACGGTACACTCGTAAAATGGTCGTACGCGAACATCCAAAATTTATCGCTACCTCAGAGATGCTATGTCCCATCTCTCGTGCGCCGATTATAACACCACGTTCAAACTCACTTAAATCTTGATAACCTGCCATTGTAGCAGCAGTAACCAATCTAGCTGCCGACAGCATCGCGTTACTCTGATTGGTTCCATACCTCTGTTATTTGCATACGCACGCCTATACCAGTTTTTTTGGCTCTTCAGTGTACACCATGCACACTCAGCGAACCAAATTTGGTTCAGATCTGTTAAATGGTTCCTGAAATATAAGGAAAAAGCTTTATTTTTCAATTTGCACTACCTTACAAAATAACTGATTAATACCATTAGTGCTTTCTATAGGCAATGCTTATATAATGCACTATCAGTGTTCCGAGTTTGGTTGAAATAGGGTAATTGGCTCCCGAGATATAACATAGGGGCCTAAATTTCACAATTACTGCTATTTTGGCGACGGGATTGACAACTATAGAAGTCTGATGTCCTTACTAAATACTACTGGTATATGTGCACCTAGTTTGGTTAAATTTGGTTGTTGGTTTCAAAAGTTATTGAGAAAAGGGGNGGGGGGGGGGGATATACATTCCAGAAAGATAACCAGGTTATTGCATAAGCGTGTCTTTCTTCGGAAAGTAGTCAAAAAAATAATTTTTGATAATTTATTATTTTTACTCAACAGTATGTGTATTTCAATGACCACTGAATTAGAAGTATGTTTAGTATAATGTTACATGAGACGCTTGAAGAGCGTATCTTAGTTCATGAGGGACGGAGGTCTTAATAAAAGTGAAATAACTAAATTTGATTTCTAATTTATTCATACAGCTATTATTTACAGCATTAAATTATCTGTTTTCACTATTTCTCTTGTTATTTGATAGTGAAAGCATTATTTAATGTCTATGTCAACTCTAATTAACGTTCTTCTTAATGTCTCTAGGTACAGTCAATTAACGCATACTCATCATTAACATGTGTTCAGTTCATCTGTTGCTATCATTTGTAGTGTCTATCACTCACACATCTAGTCCAATAGTCCAGCATGCCAGCCGCACTCTTCACTGCTTGACACTCGCAGTCGCAGATTTCCCTTCCGCTGGACACTTCTCTCACCGTTCGTCTTCTACCGCTTGGAACTCAGCCACTCATCCATTCAACAAAAACTACAACTTCTCGTTTCGGAAGCCTGTTACCCTTTTATATTGTTCGCCCTGACCATCTGAATGGTCATACTGAGAGAACGAGGTCAGTAATCCAGAGCATTCTTAAGATAAACGCAGAAATCAATACAACCAGGGTCAGTAGCGTGCGCCGCAAAAGAGATTATCGTGTCTGCTCCCTTTTTGTAACTGATGCGTGCCCACCGGCCTATCGTTCGCTTGTTCATTCAAAATAATGCTTCGACTTGCTGCCCCCGCTATCATATAACTGCTGTCCTTCACTTCCACTCGCTCGTGCGAGATGCTAAGCAGAGAAAACATAACTCCGCCCCCTCCTCAAGTTCTGTACATCCCGAACAGACACTGCAACATCCTGACCATCGTAGAGTGCCAGTAGGTCGATGTGGACAACCTTCAGCTTCGCCTGAGAGTCTTGATGACAAATCCGAAAGACCACATCATTGATCTTATTCAGAATCCTGTAGGAGCCTTCCCAACATTTCTGTAGTTTCAGGCAGTACCATTTTCTCCTCTGTGGGATGTACAGCCACACGAGTTGCCGTTCCTGAAATACCTCGCCCAAAATCCTCCTATCATACTGCTTCTTCATTGTGTCGCTATTTATTCTGAGGTGCTGTCGAGCAAAATCATGAATGCCATCAAGTCTGTTACATAATTCTTTGGCATAATCAGGGCCTGCAACTTCCTCTTCTGTCGGTCGGACAAATAGCAGGTCACTGGGGAGGCGTAGCTTTCTTCTAAACAGCATCCTTGATGGTGTTACCCATGTGGAATCGTGAACAGCTGAGCGGTAAGCAAGAAGAAACAATGGCACCTTTGAATCCCAGTCCTTTCGGTTGTCTGCCACCAAGATCGAAAGGTAATTCTCAAGAGTGTGGTTAAGCCTCTTGACTATTAAATCCGACTGAGGGTGTAAGGCTGTAGTCCTAGTCTTTTTCATCCCCAAAATCCTTGTTACTTCCTGGAACATCGCAACTTCAAAGTTTCTTCCCATATCAGAATGCAGTTCTAGTCGCACCCCAAACCTCGACAAGACATGCTGTATGAGTGCATCGGCCATAGTACGTGCTTCTTGGTTTGTGAGGGGAATGACTTCAGGTCACTTAGTAAAGTAATCTTGGGATACCAGGAGATACCGATTACCTCTCTCTGTGACAGGCAAGAGTCCCAGAATATCCACTACCATCCTCTCGAATGGGAATCCAACATTGTATTTCTGGAAGTAACCTTGTCCTCTGGTCCTTGGGCCCTTCCTCGCAGTGCAGGTGTCGCACATTCAGCACTACTTCTTAACATCCTCCCGACAGTGAAGCCAGTAGAATCTTAGTCTAACTCTATCAAGTGTCTTATTAACACCAAAGTGTCCACTGACTGCCGCATTATGCAGTTCCTTTAAGACTTCTGGAACCCTGCATTCTGGCAAGATCAACTGTAAACGTTTGTGTTTTCCATCATTACTTCCTCAGTTTTTGTAAAGTACACTATTTTTCAATAGGAGGGAATTCCATTTTTACCCCGTACGATTTAACTGCTGCGCTCAGGCTAGATATTTCTTCCCATTTTGGCAGCCAGCCAGCTAGCTAGCTTCTTTCCACTTTTATAATGGCTGCAAAGTGGTATCATCCAGCTGATCTTTCCTAATACGCTCAACACACCAGGTAGGTGACCCATCACAAAATAAAAAAACCTTGAATTCTTGTCCTCCAAACCTTCAACAGAACTTATTTGGATATTTACAATGTCATGTACTCTAGCTTTCACACTACTAATTTGAGTATTTATATTCTCATTTACTCTACTAACTTTGTTATTTTCATCTTCTTTCTAGCTATTTACACTTGCACTCACTTGGCTACTTAACCCCTCAACTAATGCTCGCAGTGCTTCCAGTTCTGTAAACATTTTTCTTGTTAACATTCACTCCTATAGTTGTACAAAACAGTCTTAATTAATTATAATTTTTAACCACTAATTACTAGCCTTCTTGATTAACAATTAAATGCCTCCATCCCACTTCTGACAACAGTGTTACATGGGATGCCTGAGGGGCGTATCTGAGTTTGTGAGGGATGGAGGTCTTAATAAAAATAAAGGAACTAAATTTAATTTCAAATTTATTCACACAGTTGTTATTTATAGCATTAAATTATCTGTCTCCGCTATAACTCTTTTTGTTTTACAGTTAGCGCAATACATAATGTCTATGTTGACTCTAATTAACGTCCTTAATACGTCTGTTTGGTTACAGTCAATTAACTCATACTCATCATTAACACGTATTCAGTCTATCTGTTGCCATCATTTGTAATGTCTTTCACTCACGGATCTAGTCCAAAAGTCCAGTCTGCCAGCCGCACTCTTCACTGCCCGCATAGCACAGGATATCCACTGGATATTCTAATTAGATCCGCAATATCTAAAGGTGATCTATGTCCTACAGTGACTCTTGAATTTATATCCTTGGGATATCCAGTAGTAGATATTGTTTGTACCACTTACTGGATATCCATTGGATATTACACAACTTCCAATGGCCATTACTTAAGGAAAATGAATACATCTAATGATGTATATAGGACATCTCAAATATCTATATCACATTTTGGATATTGGGCGGACATTTTGATATCTTTTGGTAGTCTTGTGAATGTAACTTTGCTATTGTTGAATGTCCCTGGATATCCTGAATGTCCGAGTGTGACATCCATCAGATATCCTATGGATGTCTGTGTGCCACATGGGTGCTTGATACTCGCAGTCGCAGACTTCCCTTCCGCTGGTAAGTTCTCTCGCCGCTCGTCTTATATCGCTCGGAACTCAGCCACTCATCCATTCAACAAAAACTACAACTTCTCGGTTTGGAGGCCTGTCACACTTTTATATAGTTCGCTCTGACCATCTGGAAGGTCCAACACACCACTACTCACACTGAGAAAACGAGGTCAGAAATGCAGAAATCAATACAACGAAGGTTAGCAGCGTGCGCTGCAAAATAGATGGTGTCGGCTTGCTTTTTGGAACTGATATGCGGTCAATCAGAACAATCCTTTGACTTGCTGCAGCCGCTATCATATAACTGCTGTCCTTCACTTGCACTCGCTCGCGCGGGATGCGAAGCAGCAAGTGTATAACAATAGTATAGACTATTTGTGACGAATATGTTTAATACTTTGTATTTATATACCCGTAAAAGTGGATATTTATTTTACCTGACACCACACACGCCTATGCATGTAGTACATTCCTAAAGGGGCCACCAGGTTTGTAAAATAGAATTTGTTATTGTTTAAAGCAACTCCATTTTTATGTTTCTATACACAATCCAAAAAAATCAAAAAGCAAATATTTATATTTTTGAATTAAAGAAGTGTTTACATCTTGTATGCAAAAATTATTTTCACAGTTGCATCGAAAATTATTTTCCTATAACTCTTAAACTGCTAAGTTCAGCAGAGCAAGCAACTGCATGCTGTGAGACAGGGGATTTATAGTATGCTTATTTCATTCCAGGAGCAAGGCGTATATAATATATAGGCTACTCGCTATGACTTCCAGCTTTTGAAAGCTGTGATCATACCAGCAGCATGCTGTAAAATGTGGCAGCATCCACACGAAATTGACAGCACCAATAAAATGAGTTTATACACTAGTAATAATTGAATAACTAGAGCATAAAATATTCCAAACAATATTTGCTAATTTTTACTGGCAACTATTAACTTTTAAGATGCATTTCATCTTACATGATGTATATTATCAGAAATGAAAATGAAAAAGGAATTCTGCGAGGAGTTGCTGCTTTCAGCAGACCCAAGAACATGGGTGAGGTAGCTGGTGTTAATTAGAGCCGGCAGTGGAATCAGGGTGAGGGAGAAATCAAGAGTACTACAAGAAAATCTCCACCTCACAGTAGCGGCTGTCACAAACCCATGCGAGGGTCCCAGGAGTTTTGAGATCGAACCGGGAATCACAGCGGTGGGAGGGTACCTAATGACTAGCCATGGAACCAACCAGACTGCAACTAATGACTGGCGACTCATAAGTCATGTCATAACATATGCGTCAGTCGTCAACAGAGTGTAGTTGGATGGTGACCACTGTAAGCTATGTCTCGGCTGCCAACTTCGCTGAACGCTACCATTGATTCTCGTGTGCTTGATGTAAATTTTCCCGTTACCTTTGGTTATCAAATCTCTAATTTTTATTCGACATTTGCATATCGATCAGTTGAAATATATTTTGTCGCAGTCATACGCAGGTGAAACTTGTGCTGTGCGGACTGTCTAACCATATTTGAGAAATTCGAATAAATTAATTTTTCTCGCCTGCTTGGGTAAACTAATGCCGATGATATAGCTTACGTATCTGATTGATTTCGCTTGCAGTAGATTAGTTTATTTTGTAGTTTGTTCTAAGCCTACCGATAAATCGGGGTACCGGCATGTAATGTTCGTAAATTTTTGGCGGGCGGCAAAGAATTAGTTTTATAAAAATTAAAATCGAAACAAATGTTAACGTCGAAGCCTTTCCTCGAAAAATGCAGACGAGGGAAGCTCATTATGATTATTGAAACACATGTTTTCAGGTTACGTCAACATTATTTTTGCAGGCCGAGAGTTAAGTTGTATGTTATTAATGCTGATTTATCACGCATTCCTATATCGTCTTATCGCCAGTCGGCCTGCTAGGCGGTAACTGCGACGCAGACTCAAGTTCGTAAGATAAATCAGCCTGAGGAGGTTCAGCTTTCTTGGCCCGCGAAGTGTCTTTTAACGGGAAATTTCTCACAGGCCAAGCCTTTTGGCTCACGCTGTGAAGTTGATGCATAATGTATGAGTGACACCAGAGCTATAAATAGAAAGTGATCTGCTGGCAATACGATTCCTAGAATACGAAGTCACGTAAAGTAGGGCTACAAAACAAGTAGGCTCTACTTGTCATATTTCACACCCAAAATTGGTATGGATATGTAATACGACAAACAAAATTGCATAATCACCCCTGTGCAATTGAATGAATGGCTGCCAGCCTCCATTTTAAGAATTTCGTTAACGTAAATCTTACATATTAATTGTTTGGATTCCTTAATGCTTAACAAAAAAAATTTGTTACGATTTTCATATTCCGACTGTACATCAAATTCTAGATTAAAAATTATATTATCGACGCCGTGGCCGGGCATTCAAAAGGGACAGAGAGGGGATCGCACAGCCTGGGGGGCTGGTCTTGCTTATTTTGAAGTACTTTTTAACAACTGTAATTTAAAATAAGTAGCAAGGTGTTTCTTAATGAAGTACACGTATACATAATTGTTTAAGAAAATAATAATGTAAAGTTAGTTTAGTAGCGTAGCCGGATATGCTGTAATGTTAGCACCGCTGGCTGCTCGTTCTTCAAAGTCGCTAAAGATAGGCACCCACGGGGGTGGGGAGGGGGGGGGGTTACGNTATACCTCCAAATATCTGGAATTTTTTGAGGTGAAAACCTGTATATTAAAAGCCAAATACGTTCTTAACATTATTTTTTTGGTAATATGTGATATATACCATATAGACACATAATTATTCGTGTAGTATCTTAAATGTCTCTGCAGAAGTGTTTTACAACTTTCAGGCGTGATGGTGTATATTGGACGTTGCACAAGAAGTGGACTTGATGATCTACACCCGGTGGCTTAGGAACGGGAGGAGGAGACATCTGCTCCACCACTTAATGCACTTGGGAAAAGGGGCGGGGCATTGACGGTGTTTTTCCCCTTCAGTTTAAACAGTTTCAAACGCATGTTCCATTTTAAATCCTAACAGCTCAGTCCAAATTTACATGTTAGCATAAAATATATTTTTGGGGGAAAAAATGTTGGTTACTGTATGCTATAGATAGCGTTGCTATTCCTAATTTGCTGTGTACTCGTTTCCCACAGAGAATGAAAGGCGCTACTAATGGTTTGGGAGGGGTCGGGGGCTGAGGAAAACAGAAAGGAAAACGTTATATTCTGCTATAGTCCAGTCATGGTTACTTCCAACTTCTCTAAACTCCTGCTAAAGTTCTACTTTCAAGCTATTCCTCCTCATTCAAACAAAGCTTAAAAGTCTCAACGCATCGCATTCGTGCACATCCAGTAATAATATTTTTCATGAGAACTAATTCTTATCGTCCATTCTCAGTTACTTCACACTTTTCTGAAGCCCTGCCAAAGTTCTACTTCCAGGATATTCCTCCGCTTCGTGCTCACCCAACGTAATAGTATTTTGCATAAGATCTACTGGTTATTAGGCGTTACCAACACACCTATTTTCTCCCTGTTTTTATTCATATTAGTTACAAATAATATTATATAGTTTACACATAAAATATAAAAAAAAATTTAATAAAAAATAAGGTACTTTTGCGTTACCACAAGTTAAAATGTTTGTGATACATATTATATTTGAGAAACAACTAAACACATACATGGGGTGAGTTTTCGGAGGTTTGATTCAAAAAGTGTGAAGAAATCGTGAATAGACTATACTATGTAATACCAACACATCTACTTTTTAAAATATTTTTATTAATATTAATTATAAATTAAATACAATGTAGCCTAAGTAAAATTCTAATGTAACAAAAAATAATATACTTTTATGCACGGGATGATTTTTCGAAGGTTTGGTTTAAAAAAAGTGTTAAGATAATGCGAATAGACTATACATCGCATTCCTGTTTCGCTGACTGACAAACTACTGGGAAACAACGTCGGGATTGGAATAATTTTCTTCAGTTAATCTTGATATATTAGTGCAGTGCAGTGAGAGATGTATAAATTATGAACGACGGGAAATTGATTTAACTTTGGTCTGTAAATATTGTTGTTTCATTACTCTCAGATAAATTTATTCCTGGTCAGGAGAATATCGTATTGCTGAGTTATAACATTTTATAGAACTTTGTATTTTCACAGTAATTTAATTAACAAAAGTGAAGTAATGATCCCATTCAAAATGTCCCATGTATAAATCAAACTATACTAATTCTCTATGGAATAACTTACTTGTAAAAACGTGGACGTGGAAACTACGTCGGATAAAAACAGTAGAAGAAGCAGCATTTGCTGCGGCCGAGCCCCGCGTTTCCAATGGCCCCGCACTAAAAGTTCGACAAATTATTTTGTTAAAATTTAGCTTTACTGGTTTAGTTGGGTATACGTCTAGGCCGAATATTTTAATACAAAACTACGTGTAGTGAGGCTTGATGACTGAAAGTTCATTGTTGTCATATTTTTCAAATGTAGAAACTGCCTTGCGCATCTGCCCTTGGTGTTTACGAATTGCAGTGAAGAACGCTCATTTTATGAACTAAGATGTAGAAAGGAAAATGAACTAAAAAGCACTATGAGTCAAAATAGATTGAACAGTTTCGTCCTGAGTGTTGGACACGCATTTTTATGTGGAACATATTTCTGGTATAGCTATAGTTTTGTATCTCCAGCAGATGAAAACAGTCGAATTCGTATGTAATGTAAGCAAATATAAGTTTATTTTATTTAACAATTTAAGTTATCTTTGTCACATGCTACGGGACCCTTTCCTTCTGGCCAAGCACGAGGCCGGGTTTTTACTACATAAAACTGCAAGGGCGCAACGACGCAATACGTTCTCAACAATAAAAAATGAAAATATGAAATTGCTACAAAAACTCTCTTTCCTAGTGCAATTGAATGATCGTGTTTTGTCCTTTTCCCTTCATATTTGTTAAGTATGGATATACTCACGCTTTGAATTTTAATTATGTTAATAGGATTGTGTTTTTAAATGCCTCATTAGTAATTTCTTGGAACGAAATTTATTCGCTAAGCAAGGTAGTGATACTAAATAATTTAAGTACATAACTACATTATTTATTTAAGTAAAATTTGCGTCAAAGATGCCATGAATTCATCGTGCAAGCAAATCAAATAACTAAAAGTATGGCGAGAACTAAAAAGCGTAGCTTCGTATAGGCTAAATGTAAAAGAATTTTCTAATCCATCGGTGCTAATCAGAGAAATGTAAAACGCAAAAAAGTTGGAGTGCTTCTTCGTTGGCTTCAGGTATAAAAGCTCTAAACATGAGGAGTGGTGTAGGTTAATTAAATAATTTTCGCCAAACACATAAAATGCCATTGCCAAGTAAAACATGAAGGTAAAAAAAAAAAAGGTTTCAGCTTATGGGAAGCGAGTAGGGGGAGAGGGTGAGTCTGCACACTTGACTTTGCCTCCCCCCCTCTTCTCACCAAATAAAATAATTAAGAATTTTTTTATTTATTAATGAGTACAAGATTTGAGCACATGTGTATAGTATATGTTTATCTGATATACATGTTTACGTACATATACACTTATGGGAATTGTTACACATTACGTAATTTCTTGTAGGAACACTCAGAAGAGACATATATTTAGTTCAAACTCAATACTTATCTAAGTATATGCGATTTACTCAACATTGTATTACCCAGTCAGCATGTATCAAACAAAGCAATCATCTAATATATATTTAAATAACAATTTTGTTATAGATTGACACATATTTGCTTCCGATGCGCCTGTCTACACTAAAACGGCATTCAGTAAAAGTCCCTCAAGTTGTTTAAATTATATTCCATAGTAGCATATACAGCTGCTGCCAATAATATCAAACACAAAAAAACAGTTTTATTTGTTCCCGTTTGTTGAATACGGAGAGATGCCCCGTCAGCGTACCTGATCATCGGGAATTTCAAGATCATCGAAATCCTACGTCTGAACACTAATTAATTCCAGCTAAGAAATTATAAAAAAAGTTTTTCACCTAACACCGTTAATTCAACCTTCTAGAACAGGGTTACTCAAACTGCGGCCCGCGGGCCCATTCTTTGTGGCCCGCGCTCGCCGGCTTCAGTTGATACAAGTTACCAAATTCTTATTTCTAGGGTGTCTGTTACAAAATAAAAAAACAATACATAATACGAATTTATTAAAAGTTAAAGTCACTGATAAAATTAGACGATAGTTTTTATTATTTTATCAGTCAGGTGACTTCTGTACATATTTTTTATGTAATACCTCCGCCCGCCATCACCGTATCGAACGAATAAACAAACGACTTGCAAGACGATACACGACACTCTGAATTTTAAATGTCATCGAATCACCTACCTACTTTTAGTTCACAAATATTATTATGTCAAGTGTCGTAAGTGCGGCACGTGGCGGTCTTAGTTTTTCTTGATATGGCCCCTTAAAAAAAGTCTAAGTACCACTGTTCTAGAACATTTTTCACGCCGCCATGTTGTTTTTTCATACGTACACAACTTTTCCGACATTTTATTACGGCAAACCTGAACTGAACTCTTGCTCCACCGCTATCATAATTGCAATCGTTAATTTTATTAGTAATTATTTTTGAAGGAATATTTAAGATTTCGGCGTGATTTCTTAACGTTTTCAAAGATTTAAATGTTTAACCATCACGAGGGCACTAGTATTTCAAAGCAGAAATATTTCAATTATATGGTTAATATTTTCGGAGCCACTGATAATCTGCTAATTTGTATTGCCATCTGGATGAATTATTTTGTTTTACTGGAAAAATTCAAATTATTCTGAGCTCAATTAAACCTGCAGGTATTTTTTTTTTCAAACACTGTCACCCATTGTTGACATTTCGTAGCATAGCAAGTTTTTCTCCTGGTGTTCCTGTTTGTGAATGTGTATATTCTGTCCCCAAGTATTTTTGATACTTGACTGCTGTGTAGCTGGGTGTACAAATGGTACACAGTACTCCAGATTGGAAAGATCAAGTGTGTGTGTATTCCAACTTACAGTCTGGACGGGGCCGGGTAAAAATAACTCGTCAAACTGCCTTCCAGCGTCACTAAGGTCAATCTTATTTCCAGTTCTCACACTGTTTTGTGTTATCAAGGAGTCAAAGGGGCAACCATTTTGATTTTGAATAAGCACACCAATTTAGTACTCAATTTGGACGACCGTGACTTCGCAGCTCGGGTTTGCACTCTACCCAGATAATTCGTTACAGGTACTACAGCTGTCGCAACGTCATCCTCATGTACACAGAGGTGTACAGAACCCCTTTCTCCCTCAGTTTATTATTATTTTGCAGTACGTTTGATGTCTCACATTGTGTACGATTGAGTCGTCGTTACGTTTTACACGTTACATCATTACAATATCAATTTTTTTCTTCTTTTTTCAAAATTGTTGTATTACTTTTGTAATATAGTTCTAATACTGCATTTGTGCACACGGTACCCTTGCCCAACCAGGAGAATATTTTGTCTACGTCACTGGTGCCGATTTGTTCTTTACAATCCGTGTAACATAATATATATAAAAAAAGTATTTTTAACAGTAAAAACGAAGGTATCGAAGAAGCTTCGTTTTCTGTGCTCGGTGCTTCACAATGTAAAATTATTGTAAAACAAATATAGTGTCACTGACTGAACTCAAGATTTTTGGCAGATCTAATGACAAGAGGTGAGTCAATGTTGGACAAATGCACAAAATACAAAAATCAGTCTATCTCTTACTAAATCAACGGTGATCATCTTACATTTACGAATTATTTAATACATCTTTATCTTCGGAAACTATTTTGCATATATTTGAGATTTTTGAATTCATTCAGTGCATGGGTGAAAATGCGTGTTCCAATCAAAAACTGATTTCGATCGGCTAGGTTCTGTGCAATATACTCGTCTCTGAATAATTTTAAGTTGAGTTACTATCATCATGAAATAGGATATTATGCTATTACTTGAAAAGGCCACAGTTCAGTGAGTGAGGGAAGAGACTTGGGCGGCTCTTAACATCGAGGTCTTGAGAGCCGATGAGGGTGAAGCGAGGTGAGTGTAGAGCAGCGCCGGAATGCAGGGGTGGGGAAAACGGGAGATCTCCGAGAAAACCCGCTGACCAGCGGCATCGTCCGGCATGATTCCCACATGCGAAAGTCCGAGGGCGAGCCCGCCGGTAATCTTACCCGGTCCGCCCTGGTGGGAGGCGAATATTCTAACCACTACACCACCGCGGCTCCTGGTTCAGTGAGTGATCATACAATTAAACGTAGTCGTTGTCCGCCTCTGTCAAAAGCAGTCCAAGTCCTGAACTTACGAGTCTCCGTGATTGCCCAAGTCCTTGAAGATACCCACGAGACATTTTCCCAACCCAGATTTCCAGTCATAAATAGATTATCTGCGGCTCGTAGCCGACTGTCATCCTATTGTAATCTTCAGACTTTGACAAGTGGAATCGTACCCGGATGTGGAATAAAAAACTCGGTGTTCATAACTGTTACAATTCTCTACACTGTCAGTATATGCTTTTGGAGAGAGCCGCGGTGCCCGTCCGACACCGGACTCATCGCGACTCGATCCCTAGTAGGAGCGGACGTAGACTTTTGGTTTGGGTGAGGGGTGGGGGATGGTCATTGTTTGTCCCATTGTGCCATTGCAGGGTTAAACTTTCGATTCGTAACATGGGAGGAGGGCTCCGTTGTTCTGTCAGTTTTAGAAAACAATATTAAATTTAATAGGTATTTTTAACAATTATTATATTATGTCATTTTATTTCAATTGTAAAACATCCACAGTCCAATTTCATGTCAATATAAGAGATTTGGGAAGGTCATGTTCCCTGTAACACTCTCTCCAACCTTTATCCTTTCTGGATCCACCCCTGATCACCAGCAGACGAGTCCGAATTATACGAAATGTGATGGACGTTGCCGATTGTCGGTGGCTTTCTCGGGAAAACCAAGTTTCCTGAACAACTCCATTCCGTCGCCTCTCCAATCCACATCGTCACACCTCATATAACATAGCAACGAGGAAAATGGCGATTTTATGTAGTTAAAGATAATCTCCCCCTCCTTAAATATAAAACATATGCTTGATGTCGGATTCTAGCTGGAATCTTGCAGACAGTGCATGAAAATAATTCGGTATCGTCAAACTAAACTTATCGGGTTTTTTCTAAAAATGAACTAGCTACAGGAGAAGAATATTTTTGTCGCCATCAGCTACGGGAGGAACTGGAGACGGCCAAACACGTCGCCTATTGATTAGGTGGAGCCAGCACTGCATGCAGAAGCGCGCACACGGTCCGGAGCGACATAACCTAGAAACAGTATTGATCTAGCCAGAGGCGCAGACTTCTCGGAGTCGTTCGCTAGGGTGAAGGGCTATAGACCGATGCGATAAAAACAAGGTCACGCGAGGGAAGGCGGTGGATGAGAAGCAGTGGATTACAATTACCGTTTCCTTGACGATAGACAATGGTGTCGACTTTCGATAAAGCAAATTTTCAGACAATTTATCGAAATAACGAAATGTTTACTTGAATTAGGTAATTTTTTAGAATTATAATCACCACACGGTAATTTTTTTTATTCTATGGGATAGCACACTAGAACTGTGCTGAAAAAAAATGCTACGACATTGTTGGTAGTTCAACAGGCCCTACAAGGAGTTGAAACGAACTTTCTGGGATGGTTGTAGAGAAGAGAATGAGGCGATTAAATTTATTATCAATATTAGCCAGTGTGCGAATTAACTAAGGGGGAGGGGTAGGGTGATACCAAGAAATTCCCTCTCATAATCCCTCCCCCCCCCCCNTAATGCATAATGAGTGATTGATGGGACTAATCGTTCTCAGTTCCCACACGCTAATTACAATAACTAAGCTTGATATATACATATTTCAGTTGGAAAGTATTGGCTGGAAAACGCACGAGGCCGTAGACGACTAAGATATACTGACTGTCGAAACCCAGGTTTTCGGTGTAGCGCAAAATTTTGTGTCGACCTTGGTGTACTATATTTCACACTAGGCACATATTCGTGACATAACACAGCAGTTTGTTTTTTGTAGCCTACAAGCTGGTATATATTTTCATCTCTAAATATCAGCCATTTTGGTGGAAAACGCTGATCTCCATAACAAGTTTCGAGTTCACAAAAAAAAGTCGTTCTCCCTCAGAAAAAAAAATAATTTGCACGGTGCAAACGTAGAGCGTACAGTCTTCAAGAATAAAACGAATGCCATCAGAGTTCTACTTCTGTCGATTGCTGAAAAAAATGTTTCTGAATTTGTATTGTGTATTCCCCTCTCACTTCACTGAATGATAATAATTGTAGTGTTCAAAATGAATACACCCTCAATTTTCGGGAAATTCAGGATTGGTGGAGACAAAATCGACGGGAGTAGGCACATATTCCCATAAAACTCCCCACTTCGGTTTTGCCAGTTGGCGCCAGCCAATTTATTACCATTTTGGTCTTCTCAGGGTCTTTTCAAACCCATGAGTCGACACTACAAGTCCCAAGAAATTTGTTTTCTTTTGAAACAGGTGGCACTTCATAGGAACCAGTTTCAAGTTGGTTGTGGCCACTTTCTGGAATACAGAGTCTAGGCGAAATAGGTGCTCTTCAATTGTCCTTCCTGTCACAACAATGTCATCTAGGTAAATGTGACAGATATCTAAAGGCAGGACTTTTTCCTTCAAGCGTTCGAAGGTAGCAGGGGCATAACTGTGAACTGCCAAGTTCCTTTCCATTGGACACAAAATGCAGTCTTCTCTTGGTCCTCTGGGGCCATCTCGCATTGCCTGTACCCACTTTTCATGTCCAAAGTAGAAAAACATTGTGAACCTGCTAGGCTGTTTAATGTGTCATATATCCTTGGAAGCTGATAAAAGACTTTCTTTGTCACATTATTAAGCTGGTGATAATCTACACAAAACCTCAGAGAGCTGTCTTTCTCCGTAACAAGAACCATGGGGGATGACCATGGACTAGCTGATGATTCTATCACATCCAACTCCTTCATTTCCTTCAGAATTCCCTCAACTGCCTCATGCGAAGCTAGGGGCAGTCGTCTTGGTGGCTGTTTTATGGGTCTGGCATCTCCTGCATAAGTGTGATGGCAGGTCATGTTAGTCTATCCAAGGTCATTTGGTCCACATGAGAAGGCATCCCTATTTATCTGCAGTAATTCAGAGACGGCCTTCTCCTGTCGCCAGTTAAGATTTTCCTTTGTTCTTACTAGCAGTTCCTCCAGTACTTCTGGTAAATGACATTCTATTTGTTTTACTTTCGAATCTTTTTCATAATTTGGAAAGACCTTAGCGACCTGCTTGCAAAAACCTATCATGGCCCCTCCTCAAGACGAATGGCACTACTGGATAAATTTATCATTCTAACTGGAAAACTGTCAGAATTAGAAGAAACCAGAGTCTTTGTTGTTACAACGACTTTACCTAATAGGACACCTATCCTCTCTGCTGGTTCAATTAGACCCAAACATCTGAAAAACTTTCCTTGACACCTGTCTGTAATGGCAATTTCACTAGAAGCGAGCAGCACAGTGGGTTGACCATATTCTACTGGGCAGCTAATTGGGGAGGACAAATCATGCTGTGTTAACACCACCAACTCTGTACTGCCTACCCGTAGCACACCTATTTCTGCTATGCAAACATCGTGTTCTATGCTAAGGTCACCAAGACTCAAGATCACTTTTGTCTTACCGATAACTGGTGTGGTCTCGCTTGTTACTGTAGTCCAATAGCACCATTGCATGCTGTCGTTGGGCAATTGCTGGGGGAAGGCCCGAGGATATCTGGTCTTACTACTGTTATGGTCACCCCAGTATCGACGATCATCTGGTAAGGAACATCATTCAAGCTCCCCTCCACCATTATTGCATCTCAATCCTGTTTCATCGACCTACATGTAAGTACAATGGGGTCTTCTCTCCAACAGTCACCGACCTTCGCCCCCTAAGATCGGCGTTTACAAGTTTTCCGAACATGCTGTATTCTCACCTGCCTCTATCTGCCTCTTATCATGTTGCTGTTTCTTCTGCTGCTGTTGTTGTGGGCGGCAGGCTCTGAGGTGCCCCCGGCTGTCCACATGACCAATACTCTGGCCATTTTGGGTGGGGGCGGCGAGGCTCTGTAGCACGGACCCTGGAAGCAATGTCGCTCATAGTCGCCTGCAACTTCTTCAGCGTCCTCGTTATTCTGTATTCGTCGTCTTCATTCAGCGTCACTGCCCATGCCTGACGTCGGGGTGCGGTTCGACGTCTTGCTGACTCCACCTCTAGTACTCGGGCCAGGGCGGCCTGTATAGTGTGGGGTGCAGCCAAACTACCGCTTGTTGTACCTCTGTGACAGCGATGGCATCGATGAAAAAGCCGATTGCGATGATGTCACCCACCTTCTCGGAGCACTCTTCCAGAGATAGGCGAGACAGCCGATGTCTTGTCATATCACTTGAAATGGTTCCTCTGGTCCCTGGGTACGGCTTCGCAGCTGTGCATGATGGGCATGTCGCAGGCACTGGTTGCCAATGTCTTTTACTCACGCATCTAGTCCAAAAGTCCAGCATGCCAGCCGCACTCTTCACTGCTTGATACTCGCAGCTGCAGATTTCCCTTCCGCTGGTCATTTCTCTAGCATCTCGCCTTCTATCGCTCGGAACTCAAGTCACTCATCCCTTAAAAAAAAAAACTCCCGGCCTGGAGGCTCATCGCACAATTTATATTCTGCTGGCCTTGACCTGGAAAGTTTGACGCACCCCGAGTCATGCGGACAGAATATAGGGCAGTAAACAACTAGAAAATTCTTTAGATAAATGCAGAAATCAATACAACCAGGGTCAGCAGCGTGCGCTTCAAAATAAATTATCGTGTCGGCACGCTTTTTGTAACTGATACGCGGCCACCGGCCTATCGCTCGCTTGTTCATTCAAAATAATCCTTTGACTTGCTACCGCCGCTGTCATGTAACTGCTGGCCTTCACTTCCACTTGCTCGCGCGGTATGCGAAGCAGGAGCGCGACAGTATTGTGTATTCCCCTCTCATTTCACTGAATGATAATAATTATTATAATGTTTTTTGTGATACTAGCACCATCGGTTTAGTTATTTGGGAAACCATAAGTAAGAACAATTTAATTAACTTAATAAAACACTACAAATGAGTTAGTAGTTAATTTTTTTTTCACAGATTGAACAACAATATTCAAAGGTATTTTTCTGTTGGAAATATTTTTTTGTATTGCGTAATGATAAACACAGACGAAACACATTTTGGAAGAGTACATTTCTGGGAATATTAACATGATTCTATATTGCATAACATCTGATGTCTGATAGAAAAACGTTATATTTTGTTATTTTATTGTTCCTCTCATCACGAGGTCATGAAGTTACAAATATATTAATTTACTTAATTATTTCAGCTTCAATATTTCCAGTGCATACTGGGAGTCGTTAAATACATGGTATAACCACGCAGCAGAGGAAGAGGTGAAACAGCCGCTTATATTGCGAACTCCAGCTGCAAACGCCAGCAATATGGCGTCATTGGTGAGCAAAATGTTGGAACGCCATTCGCCAATAAGCGCCAGGCAATCTCGCCAGTCGGCATCTCAGCCAATAGGGAATCTCACAGCATGCAATAGCTAATAAATCATACGGTCCGCCACGCCGAAAATTTCGTCTCTGTGTACTACTTACGTCATGGTATAATAAAAAAAAATAAAAGAGATATACATTTACTATAAGTATCAAACCAATTTTTCCCTATATACACATTGAAAATAATTTTAATATACACAATTTATTACGATACACATTATTCTTCAATTTACTGACACTCATATTTTGCACGATGATGCTACGTGCTTATTAACATGCTTCTTAACCTGTTTAATCTAGGTTTACTTTTAGTACATTTTCTTCAACAGAGTAAAAAATATTTTTTTTTTTATAACGTAATCGTTCACTTTCCTTTCAGATGTTTTAAAATTGATACTAAATTTCTCTACTGCGTTTGGAAGCATACTAATTTAATGGTTCTTGGGGGGGCGGGGGGTGTCTAATAGCAAATATAAATAACTTTTTCTGTAACCTCACAGGTGTAAATTATCCTTTTTCACTTTATTTTGCTTACTGTATCGGTGGTACATTTATAAGTAGCGACAAAAAAAAGTCGGAAGCAGCTGAGAAGTTCCAATTGTTTATGTGAATAATTGCGCCTGTAGTACGTCGAAAAGTTAGATACATACAAAAAAATCAAGAGTTTAGAATACGATGACCACGTTTTGCTAATGGCATGCGTTAACTACAGTGGTAAAGAAATGTGAATAATTTCTCAATAAAGTTACCTTGCATTGTATAATCTTTGAATAGATTAACATGTTGGCGTGAGACACAACCATAGCGTAAATACTCTATGGACGCAACGCAAAACTATATTAAAATAACGGTTTGATTAAAATTGTTTGAAAAGACTTCTCTCTTTACTTGACTGTACTTCGTTACCCAACCGGCTGTTTACCTTCCGGCGGATAGCAGCTGCCACCTGGCGTGACCTTGTTGAAATACGTTTAGTAAATGTATGCACGTGCTAAACTTCGCAGGTATATAATAACTATGATCAATTCGTGGTTCAGGGTGCTATGTGTAATTGATCAGAGACGTATAGTCTATGCCAATTTCCTGGCGTATTTTATTTTGCATTTAAACTTTAAAAAAAATCAATCGTTCAGAAACTGGGCTCGAGATGCCGAGGACTTAGTGCGAGAGTGTGGTTACTTTTACGCGATGTTGGCTACTCTGCGCCATCGATCCAACCAATGGCAAGACTTGTTTTTCCTTTGCGTCAGATCCGCTTTCAGCTGTCTACTGCTTTCGTGTGCCGTCTGCTAGGCAAAGCGTCATCGTCCACATGAGGTTTGTGGGAAGCGGAATTCAGTTCGTTAAAACATCTTCGTGTTGGTGATTATTTAAGCCGAACCGACCGTAGCTCCGTTACGAAATCGACTGTATCAGTAGCAACGTCGAGTGGGTGATAGCAGTTCTAGGAACATTAAATGCAAATAAATGTCACGGTTTTGTACGAAACCTGTTAATAGTCACTTTGAAAAGTAAATTTCTGGCGATGCCTAGCGTAACGAGAAATTTTGGCATTAAATAAAAACTAACGTGATGCGCTTGGCTTTATTTCTATTTTTGGTGGCGGACAAGGAGCGAACTAGTTCGATTCAATCGAAGTGCTGAACCGAGGGGGGAAACAAGTGAACGAGGAAGTGCGCGCCGGTACTGGAAGATAAAAATATTTTTATATAAGCTAAACTTATAATTATGACCGTGGTGCGAACGATTTGTGCGTGATCCAGGCAATGCAGCAATGGAATTCGATCTAGATGAGAGCCTCAAGGAATGGGCAAAAGATCAGCCCCTCAGCATTTTGCAGCTGGATCCTGCAGACAGAGCTGTTTTACGAATAGCAGGTAAATGAACTTCTTTAAAATGCGTGTGCGATTTTGTATGTCAGAATTTTTGTTATTGCATGAAATCACACGCGAGCTCTTAATATCAGGAATTATAATTCGATTATTGAAACGTAGTTATGAATAAAATATGTACCATTGCATCAAAATCATTTTAAACAACTTTGTTACATTGTTTTCGAGATTTGTGCATTGTATTTTTTATTTTTGTGCACAGAATGTCTTCAAATTGTTTTTAGTCATGATGCGAACGTTTAAAAATACATTTTAGTCAATTAGTTTATTACTGATTTAAATGATTCGGATACTTTAAAATGAAGTAGGCCTACGAATACTTAATTGTTGTAACCACGTTGCACGTTCGCTGTAGCCGCCACAAGCCGTTTTCATGTAGCAGGCGAGAAATTGTAGTAGTAGTTTTTTTTGCGAGGAACGAAATGTTACGATAAGGTTTTTTTTATAGTGCCCATATCAATTGATAAGAAAGCCCTTTTAAGTATACACCTACTTTTGGTCTTTCCAGAACATCCATACTAGTATGTGTGTTGAAATTATTTACATGGTACTTTTACTGTTAAATTTATTGTATCCCACGTTAATTTATTACATACAGTGTATAAAAATAGTTACTTGACCAATTTATTGTGTGTTCAATTGAATTAGTTGCATGGTAGTTTTACTATTCTTTTTACCGAACGTTAATTTATTAAATGGTTCTATAGTTATCATGACTTAGGTTTATTGCGTGTTCATTACGGTTTTATGTAACATTAGGTTATTCGTATTCGTAAAAATCTGTTCCACTATTCGAAGACGGGTGTCATTCCTACAGATACCCACGACTATGATTGACATATTTAAAGTAAACGCGTTCTCCCCCGTAATTTCTGGTAGAATTATATTTCGCGTGTTTTCTGTAAAATTTTCTATTATCTCTTGCAAAACATCTAAAAATCAAGTTATTCGCTAATTGTGTTAGAAGTTATATTAAGAGAAAGTGAAGTGTTTAAATACCCTGTTCTTAAAATTAATTCCACATTTTAAATATTAATGCGCTGAAGTGGTGTAAAAATGGTATCCATAATTATAACCCGCTACCTTGTGGGGTTGTTTATCTGTAGTTCTATTGGTTTCGTCCGGCTTCGTGTTGCCATTGGACATGCGGCGTAAGACTATGTAAGGGTTAATTGAAGTGTGTATTAAGTTAAGTATTACGTGTAAATGCAACAGTTTCTGCGTATAGGCCAGGCCATTCACGGTTACTTCACACTTTTCTGAAGCCCTGCTAAAGTTCAACTTTTGGTTACCGATTATGTATCCTTACGCTACATGTAAACATAAACACTGCCATGTGACTACGTTTTAACTGTCAAATGCTTTGTTTACTGTTTCCAGCTATTCAAAGAATTTTGTCATGTTTCAAAAACCATTTCGTACGAATGTTCACAATTTAGGCCTATAACCATATTTAGGTCACCTTTATTGACTTTTTAACAATGTCTATATTGACGACAGTTCTTACTGTTATTATTTTACATTGTTAACATATTTGTTATTCACGAAATAGCACATTGCACATGATACACGTTAATATTTTGCCGCGACTGTATTTAACCCTGTTACAATTGAGGGGGAAAGAATTGTAGTTTAACCTCTTGCTATTGATATGTGTTGGGTTATTTCGTTAAAAGGACGGCCTCAGTTAGAATAAAAATTAAACGAAGGAACAACCAGTCCAACAAAAATACACAGTAAATTTAAGCACGTAACTCGTGTCGCTTATTTTTTGTACGTAGCAGCGACAAACTTAAAAGATAGTGGTGAACATGCACACAAACAGGCCTACCGTAACTTTTATTCCGCTCATATTTCTATGCATTGGTACTTACTGTTTTCTAGGTTTATTTCATTATTTGTTTAAATTTATCTGGCTGGGCCTAGTATTCTGTTGGGGTTGTGGCAAACATTCAAATCACAGAAACGTAAGCACGTTACACAATTGTGTTTCAAACACCTAGGGCAAGATTACAACGTTGTGATACATAAATACACATGACTTTCAAACTATTAATTTTGTCATAAAAACAGTTCAGGGTTAAAACGCATAAATTTCGCACGTCCGAATTTTGCAATCACACGCACACTCGTCCAACGCAACGTAATGGCAACAATACAGATTTATCACAACATCTTAACTTGCCTAGGTAGGTTTAAGAAACATATCGAGTACGGACTTGACGCTTAGTTCAGAAACACGCCATGTCATGTCGGCGTCGTCAGTCGCCACTTCTGGCCAACTTCGGATTTGTAACCGTCCCGCCATCACATCTAAATTTATTGCATTAAGTATTCAAACAATAAAATCTCGTTTCAGTTGTAAATTACAAATTCAAATATCTTTATTTTTGCTGTAATAAGTATGAAATATGCTAAAATTTAAAACATATATAATTTTCCGGCTACTACTAGCGGTGCGAAACTTCCGATGATAGAGAGAGAGAGAGAGAGAGAGAGAAAGAGAGAAACTACGCTTCGCCTATTCAAGTTTCTTACTTGCACGAAAAAAAAAACACTCGCTAGCACCTACGCACGGTAATTTGCGCTGATATTTTTAACTGTAACAATAAAATATGTTTTCTTCAGTGCTACCTAAAAATTCAAATATATCATTAGGCAACGTTAAATTTACAAATAACATACCAAAAAGCTAGGTTAAAATAATATTTTAACTGCGAACTATTTCTTGCTAGCCGTTGCCAACACATCGCTGCATTCACTGTTTTTAATTCGTATTTAATACCAAATAAATATTACAAGTTATAGAAGATACTAGGTTGACATGTTACGCCTAGGGTGATTTTTAACGGTTCGTTTCAAAACACCCGAAGAAACCGTGAGTGGACTATATATTTACACTGTCTATTGCTCTGCTGTTTATACACATTATTTTATAAAATGGTTTTGCATCGTCATTACAATGACAATAAATTATCAGGGGGAAAATATTTTTACATTTAAAGGCTTGGGATTGGGGGCCATAGTTCACACAGTGAACCAATTTTTTCGTTCGGTCATACTCGCTGTTGCCAGACCCGCCTAGCACTCGTCACGTCTTTTTAATCGGGTAGCTATCGAGCTTGCTTTTTACAAATTAGGCTAATTCATTACATCAACATTAAAAATGACTAACTGGAAGCGAATTTAGATTGTGATGAGAAGCATACCGGTCATATCAAAGATTTAGGAAAGTGAATGTCGTTGGTTATGTAAATGTAAACATGAGACATTTTGAAATTGATTTGTTATAGCGTCAACCGCTGTAAAGCCCTTTCTTATTTCACAGAAATCAAAAGATGAAATATTGGCACTTTCAATTGAAAATACTGTCATATTTGATTATTTTAAAGTAGTTGACTATTGGTAGATCTTTCATAAGATGTCATAGAGGTATAAAGCTGTAACTGCAATTTTGCAACCTTTTATTCCCACTGAGGAAATGTTTTGCGGCAGCTGTTAATAACTAAAGTTGCGCGCGCATATTGGTTATGCCTTTGCAGAACTAATTTCGCAGTGTATGCGATGCTGTCATCTTCTGGTGACAACTTATGAGCGCGAATGCCCGCTATTAAACTTTAAGTAATGTTTTAATTAACTTACGCATTTAATTAATTACTCATAATATGCAAACTTTAGTACCTATCATTTAAATAAAACTCTTGTTATTTAAATGAAATAAAGTTAGTATTTTCATGGAGTTTCATCTCGCTACCCCAGGCGGTGGTACGTTCGAAGCGGCCATCAGTTTAACCCCCGTTCTCATTTATTTGGGCTTCTGGCTGGACCACAGAAGAAGTAATATCGATTTCTCTATAAGAATGTGACCATTGCTTTCTCTTGTTGTGTTTTGAAATTTTCCGTTTCGTCCAGAAGTGCCTCCAGTGGCTCTGGTAAGTTCTTTAAATATTTGATGATATGAAGTTTGGGGTACACAACAGTGGCGCATCGCAAAATGTTTATTTAGAAAATCCAAATAGTGTAGGTAGTAAAACCGGGATCCAATGTCCATCTCACCTTCCTCCCTCTCTACTTCCTTCAAAAAGAAGAATAAAACATTGAGGTAAAAATGTTAACTATTTAAGCATTTCTCCATATTTGTGTTTACAATGATAGAACACCAGTATACTAATCAGAGACAACAGAAAGCTATGTAAGTGCCAAAATGGACATTTCTCGCTCTGAAAAGCAAAGAAAGGTATCTCGTATAGACAGATACTAGGACTATACCCCGGTCTGAGCGGGCGTCTCGCTTGTAATCGGGAGAGGGGCGAAGAAAAGATAGAAAAAAAATACAGACCGCGGGANAACGTGGCAAAAGTTAACACGAATTTTGCACCTCTGAAAAAGAAATAAATGTATAAATATGTATTTAATTTGTTAAGGAATGCCGGAAGTCCCGGCGTCTTACGATACTACCACTTCTGTTGGCTTGGTTATATCAAAACACTTGATATATTTTTCCTTGTCATTGTCCCGAAATAAAATGTTAAGGAGTTCGCGGCGCTGTAGACCCAAAATTCTGGGCAGCTGTGCAATCAATACGAATATAAATCTTCCAATTGTGTTATTAGCAACTCTGTATTAACTGCCTGCAGCCCCCCCCC
>NQII01000595.1:338921-401236 GCA_002778355.1 Clitarchus hookeri
TAGCTTCTAAGCAATAGTCATCACACTCCAAAACTTCTGGCGTGTAGGTAGTCGAGTGCGAGTCTCCGACTTCATTAAAGTATTCTCGCTGTTATTACGCACAGCTCCAAAGGGCACTCAAATTCATAATATTCCTAGTTGTGCCTTTCAGGTAGTCTGCGACGTGATAAGTGCACTTTTCGAACAACCGTCCATAGCGGTTACAATCTCAAACTGATGCATGTATTGTTGCCATCGTAGGTGGTGGGCTGAATTGCGAAACTTCCTTATCTTCTTAGCAGTGATTTAACAACTCTGCATATTTACTGTACCCTCGCCTTCGTCACTTGCCTGAAACTAGCTACATCGTGCACGTCGTTGGTCGTGGCATTCGGCTGTGCAGTGGACGCATTTACCTCTTCACTCATCACAGCAGGACCGCTGTAATTCCGATGGAGAATTTCTCTCCCGCCCCCTCCTTTTTTCTCCTTTTCTTATATTCCTAACTCCTGTTCTGCTTTCTGCTCTGCCCATTTTCTGGACCGTAATATAGTTTCATTTGAGCTGTCTACTTTCTAGGCCACCATTTCAGTAATGCTGACTTAACATATTTTCATTTTGGTATGTTACAGTACCTGTTACTCTGTCTACATTCTTGTATCACCTTTTTCATTCATACTCTTTTTCTTGTCGTTTACTCGTCTACAGTTTCATCAAAATGGTTTATTATGCTATCGTCTAGTTCACTAACATTCATTATTTAGCCATACAGGCGTTCATCAATTGTTACATACTGTGCTTCCATTTCATTATCAGTTCTCCTGATTGGTATTAGGTAAGGCTTAACGTCTCGTCAACAGCGGGGTCATTATAGAAGGAAGAAGTAGATGTGTTAGACAAGCGAGCATGGGAAAGGAACCAACCAGTTATGCATTTGGAAAATCATAAAAAACATAAATCAGGATGGCTGACCGACCTTCGAACCTGGTTCCTCCTGAATACGCTGTTCCACTTAACTCGGCGTTCTTCTGGTTGGCACGACTAATTTATGAGCATCGAGTCGATAACAAGTGAAAGTTAATTACTACTTGCCGAAATAGATAAGTCTCGCGAAACTTTTCCTGCCTTTGCACTGTCCCAAGTCCCATAAGTTCGTCACGGTCTCCAGTGCTAGCTAGGGTACACCTTTAAAGTTGCGACCCAATCGCAATCTGCAGTTTTACGTCTTAGGATGCCTTAAGTAGTCTCTTTAGATTCCCTATAGGAAATTTTTCTATTGTACATTTCAACAAATTGGGCCGTCTGTGTGCTTCTCGAATAGAGATGCTCCTACTGTCGACTCTTGGCGGTACTAGTGGCGCAATCGAACCGGACACAAACTTTTCTTTATTGAAGTAGATGGCGAAATTCATAAAACACATGCTATTTAAAAATTACAAAGAAAAAAAATTAATTTGTTTTGTTTGTGTACAGTTTATTGAATGATGTGAAATTAATTAATTTTTGTGTAGCTTATGTAAATGTGATAAAAGATTATATTTTTTAAAAGAATCAAAATTAAGTATTAACAAATCCAATAAAAATATTTATTTATTATGTTTTTTTTGTATAATTATTATTTATTATTTATCTTAAGCAAACTGAACTACTACATTGTTAGTATGCACGTTATATTTGTATAGGCTATTTACGGTAAAGTGAGCACTTTTGAAACCTCTCTCATTTGGAATAATAGTCAATAATTCCATTTTATTTTGGCCTTAGACGTTAACTTCCGAGTGAGGTGGAATATACACACTGTTTATTAATTACATGACAATATTTATTTTAAAAGGTGGCGTAGAGGATAAAAAATTGCTGAGAGGAAAAAGTAACTAGGGCCTCAAAAGTGCCCAATTTACAGTGAACAGCCCATACTTGAGGAAAAAAGACTAAAAACGGGAAGGGTGGCGCATGCCACTAGGCAGGAATACCTGTGTGCAGTTGCCAGGCTGCAGGAACCAATGTCAATGACGCACCAAATGGATGATCCACCCTCTCCCCAAACCAGACCCGGCCGCCGATACAGAAGTCATATCGGGTGTGAGAGGCTTGGCAGGGTCAGCGACTCCGTGAATGTGTTAAAACAACTTCGAAATGCGTATTATAACAATACGTCAAACAACAGAAGCAACGCCACGCTGAGTCTGTATTCTAGAAACAGTTTATGCAGAAAGCTTCGTAACTCTGTCGTAAACCCTGGCCCGTTTCATATTCTGCATCCACGCGGCCATGAGGGAAAAGTATCGTTGCATAATGCACCCTAGAGATTCAGCACCACCAACTTCCAGTTACAGTAACACATTCGGTATGGAAAGCAGGCATACAACACGTTTTTTTTGGGCATGGTATTTCAGTATGAAGGCGTGTTGCGGTATTAATATTAATATTAAACTGTAATATTCACTGAGAAACCCCGATATAATATGGGAAAATTGTTCAAACTGGTATATGTTTGTATTGGACATTACGAATTAATGATTGTAAAATGAAGCCAACTGAAAATGTTGCGCCGAGACAAATTGTCCTTATTCATTTGCCGAAATGGCTGGCATTGTTAGAATATGCTTGCTGTATTTCTATTTAGCAAACTTGTGTTTAAAACTTTCCGTATTTAGACAGCATTTGCGAGGAATTAGAAGCTAAACCATGAAGGTGACAACGTACAATTATTTTGAGTACGCGTACTAAGGTAATATAATTTTTAGTACGAGTTCTTTTGCGCACACGTCTTGCGATTCGAAAGAGCGGCCATGAAGTTGTGGCTGTAGCACCCAGAAGTCAATGCCACAATGAACACGCCTCTCGCAATCGCTCATGCCAGTTAAATTTGTTTTGTTCCTCGGTCTGGACTCTGTCGTCTGGCTGTATGGCACGATGACGTCATGTCACGCCGGCCAACTTATGAATGAAATATACAACTTTCTATTTTAGGACAGCAGCTACTACCAAGGCTGCGGACCCGTATTATTTGAGTGCGGTACTGCTCTTTTATTCTCGGCATGGAGTTTCGAATGGAAATAATGTCGGTTGTTGTTCTTTTTTAACCAATTAGTCACTCATGCCATTAAAATATCATTGACTGGAGACGTTTCGCAGCTAGGCTGTACGCGCATTCCCGTAGCAGAAGTAACGTGCAACTTGAGTGTACTATGTCGTTACTCTCGATTTCCGTGCGATAGTGCCATATATTGTGCTAGTTTGGCGTTCGTAATTTTTTTTTTAGTCCATGCCATAAGTATTGTTACATGTTGCTGCTCTTCATGGCTTCCCTTGCCCTGTCCCGCTCGATCGAGCGAATCAGTGTGTCAAGGACGTGTGGCAACCCGAGAAGTGCGCGGAGATATACAAAGGCATGCCGCTACCACCGCAATAAGCGTATCGGGGCTCTTGCAATCCCGTCCTTGAGTGGATTGAATTTCTGGGGTTATTACTTTCTTCTCAGCATGACTCGGGGTGCGGGGAAACTTGTAGATCGGGCCGGCGAGACTATTTTAGCCGCGACGGACCTCCGAGCCGACAGTCTAGTGCTTGGAGCATTGTATGGCCTTAAGAGCCAGGTGTGCGAAGACAGCGAAGCGACGAGCCAGCGAGATTTCCAGTGGCGACGAGAGTGACCAGCGTCTGCTGACCGCGAGTATCGGTGTAGTTGAAAGTGAGACTGACGGACGGCACTATTGAACTGGATGCGTGAGTGACAGGCAATTGAAATGACGACAATAGATAGATTGAATATGTGTAAATAATGAGTGTGAATTAAGTGACTGTAACCAACATAGGGACTGTGATAGACATTCAATATTGTGATAGACATTAAATATTGCGTTCATTGCGAATAAGATAGGCTGTTCATGGTAATGTGAGAACTTTTGAGCCCCTGGTTACTTTTTCGTATCAACTATTTTTTTATACTTCCACCACTTTGTAAAATATATATTGCCATGTAAGTAATAAACACAGTGTATATGTTTCACTGGACTCGAAAATTAACGTATAGGGCTACAATAAAAATATATTTATTGACTGTTATTCTAAATGTGAGAGCTTCAAAAAGTGCTCAGTTTACTGTGAGAAACCTATAATAATGTAGGTAGGTAATTTAATGTTGCAAATAATAACTGAGTGAATATTTATAGCATTATAATAAATTAAAAATCAAATGTGGTCCTTTTACTTTTATTAAGAGCTCAGTCCCTCACGAACTCGGATATGCCCCTTTGGCGTCTTGTAACAGTATGTTCAAGTTGCCTGTGGTGTGAGAATTTGAATGCTTGGTGGGTTGTAATTTTTAGTATTGTTTCGAGAAAAGTTAATTATGTTTGAAATTAACTTAAGTTCCGTTAATTTTTATATAAACCTTTGCCTTTATATCCTGCTATGCACAGAATGCTAAAAATAAATAAACTGAATTATAAATGTCTCTGAAATATTAAAAATACATTCTATAGAAAGGTGTTTCGTGTACATGAAATATATACAGTTTGACCTTCATTGTCAAGGTGTGATCTACTTTAATTACTTTAACTAACAACCAATAAAATATTCATTTTTGAATGTATATTGGGTATCATTTGGCATTATAGAATCGTTAGTTTCGTATGATTACTTTTGAAGTAATATTTGGGCTGTCAGGAACAATGCCAAGCCAGAGTTCTTTACACTGTAATCTTGTCTAGAACATCTGTTTCCGGCATCCATCTACAAGAAAGCGAAGATAGTAAAAGAGTTGATAGGGTCCCGTGGCCTCCTCTGGTAGCCTTCACCTTCTTGTCCCTGCGACGCCCGACATCTGATAGCCAGCACGCCATGGCCGAACAAGTCCCCCTCCTAAACCTCTCCTGTTTCTCTGTATGTGGAAATTGAGACAAAGCAGCGGTCTGTTACGCAAGACTACTAGAGGAAGCCAAAGAGAGCTCTAGACCAGACTGCGTGGAAGTTGATCCTCCGATAGTGCATGGGACGTAGTTCGGGCCGAACCTGCACTCACAGAGAACTTTTTTGTCTCGGTTGTTCGCTAAGCGATATCGCATTCCTAAAACTTTATTTTTCAGCCAGCCCAACCAGTATTTCGTTTCTTAGCCTGCAACTCATAATATCATAGTTATTGTTTTGTTTCCTCGTCACAAATTAAAATTTCTTTTGCACTTAACAAATGTTGATTTTTCATGAAGAGATGTCATTGTTCAAATTTCTTGGTTTTAGTAGGAACATGTACAGTTATCCTTCCCAGAAATAACAATGTCCGTTGTGATATATATCGACAATGGTGATGTATATTGTTCAGGCCGTGATGTTTTGGTTAAAAGGCGTGCGTGCAGCAAGCAGCGCCATATAGGTCTACTCATTGACGAAAACATTTGCAAGTGAAAATAGCAATAGCCTAATTACTGTCCACGTGTGTAACTAACAGTTCCAGCGAAAAACTACCTCCATTGCAGCCAAGTTATCGCAAGCGGTTATAGTAAGGGCCGACACGTGGATACGGGGATTAATTACGTGTGCGGAACAACGCCAATGAAAACTATATTCGGAAAACATCATTTTCGAAGTCTGAATTTATTTATTGAACACTGCACTGTACATAATAGAACGTTAGTGCTTTGGAAACTCAGACCCAAAGTAATTCTATAGCGAGGAGGATTATTACGTTTTTCGATGAACGACACTTGAAGGGCGAAATTGTTAGGAATAAATAACTAGACTAAAAGATATCATGAATTTTTACTAACTTGCCTGTATCAGTAGGTGATGTGATTTTTTGAGGACTAAGTGATGATGTTATAGCAAGGGCGTTGATGTCCATCCATAAAATTCGGGCCACAAAATTTGCTCTGATTTATTTTAAAAGATGGTTAAAGGATAAAAAAAGTGGCTGAAAGGAAAGAGTAACTAGGGCCTCAAAAGTGCACACTTTACTGTGAACAGCCTATACCATCAAAGCATTGTGGAATGTGCACCGTGGCGTTTTAAAAGTATGTATCCGCAAGCTAGCAAGAAAGAGTGACTCGAGAGGTGTGTGTGTGAACGTTTGTGTTGTGGGAAACCGCAACTTCTTTTTGTAGGAGAGGTCATAGGCTCCGACTTGAGTAAATTTGGGGGNTTTGATTTAATGTCAATTACAGTACATTATACAGATGCGCCATGCGCGTGACGAAACTGGTGACACTTAGTTTCTCCACAGGCGAGACATATTACCATCACACTAAAGGGCGTAGCACTTTACTTTACACGGCTTAAAGTATTTTACACGATTAAGTGTTTCATTGATAACCATGCCTTAGAATTTGATGAGAACATAATCTGATACGTAAGCCATCAGTTATATTCGTAAAAAAAAAAAAAATTGTAAATCCTAAGGCCTTATAATTGTGAGTTACTCTATTTTTAAAATAAACATTTTTACACTGAATAAAAACAGCAACTTTAAACTTACTATTCATTCTTGTTTTCCTGGAGTTTTCAAAATTATTAGTTTTTGTCAGTAAATAGATTACTATTTCAATTTTTCAATTTAAAAAGAAAATATCATTCTGACAACTTAAGCAATACTTTTATCAATGAAATGTTCCACAGTATAAAGTACAAGTGTTCATCCATTAATATTTAACAAAATAAAACTAACAATAGCATCACAAAAACCAGTACTAGCACACAAAGACTTTTTCATTTTAAAAAATAACAGTGTCTGAGTTTTCTTAACATTTGTTCTTTAACATAAATGTTTGTCGTTGTATATCCACTCTTGAAATGAATTAATTGGCTTCATCGAGGTCTACAGAATGTGTGAGATCTCGATTGCAGTTCAAAAGAGCAGCAGAATTTAGTCGGCGTTAACTCATTGTTGATCTCAATTAAGTCTTGCGTCTTCTTAAACTCTAAAAAGATCTTTCAGCTGTACAAGTCGATACTGGGGTGGTCAGCAACAAACGAACCAAGTTCACAAATTCTGGAAGCATTTCCATCATGTAAATGTCCTTTTTTAAGAATCTTTACAATAGAGGCTAAACTTTCAACCTTTTCGCTGATTTTGCGGACATTCTTTGTCTAGGAACACGTTCCTGTGTAAAAGAAGTTTTTCTGGATCAATTTCATCCTTATAGAAGGCAGCAATTTCATCATAATCATTTGCTGCACCTGTCAGAAACTGTTCAGCCTTAGTTAGAAAACTGAGAACTTTTGATTCGAATCTAGAAGCCAAACACTGGACAGAGGTATCAATTACTTCAAAGTACGCATGCTGGTACATGTCTTCAGTAGTGCCGAAAGGATACACATTATGGTCACTGCTCCCCTCAACAATGCGTTTTGAAATGTATCTTTTATGGGGTAGCTGGGGTTCTGGCAAGTCAAGATTAATTGCTTGGCATACAATTTCCTCCCAAAAAGCACTAAAATCAGTCCGAAATTCCGCCATTGTCTGCTGCAAAGTAGAAATAAGCTTAAGCTTTTTGAAAATATAAGGATTTATTCTGTAGTGCTTTATTAGCTGCATTAGTATGTCCGAATACCTTCGTTAGCAAAACCAAATGAAAAAAAAAAAAATCAAAAGATTGCATTTGAATGTAAAAAAACTCATTTGCTTTATCACCTGCATCAGAATGGTGTGTATGTGAATACTCGAACATAAATTCTGTAAGCTCTTAGTAGGTAGAATAACATGATGACAAAGATAAGAACTTAACTGTCTACCTAGTAGGACAAAAATGTCGCAAGTTTACATCGTCTCCACTTTATAATTGCTTGAAGATAACCAGTCTCTTTGGTGACTACCGTACAAAAACTATTATTTCTCGTACCAAGTTCAGAACATTTCGGCATCCTGGAATGTGTTCCACCGTCTTTTGCACACTAAGGTTCAGTGAGTGTGCCAAACAATGCACAAATAGTACTGTTGACTCAGTTTCTGATATTCTCGCCTGGACTCCTGTATAAATGCCTCTGCCATGTTGGATGCACCATCAAAACACTGGCCCCCTTCTGTTGCTCAAATTAAGCCCGAATCTTTGGAGAACGTCAATGACAATCCTGTAGTGTGTCTCTGCTATTGTACTGTCTGTCGAGTGAATACATACCTAGAAATAATTTTTGGATTTCGAGTTCTCTTGTAACGATTCTGAAACAAATGGCCACGTGTTATTGGATGGCTATATCAGATGTTTCATCCACAATGACTGCATAATACACTGTGTATTTTATACATGTGATGTTGCTTCAATTCGAAGTGGTTCATAAGATCCAGCATTTCGTTACATATGTCATGTGAATACCACTTGTATGTATCATGTTCCATCCACATTTTTAACTGAGGACAGTCTTCGCTTCTCAGCTGCATCAGGTTTAACAAATTGCTAACTGCCAATGTACTGCAACGCCTTGGACAACGAGATACTGAAGTGAAGAAAAGATTTTCAATAATGCAATTCTGCTTTCTTCCATTTGTTGTGATTTAGCATTAAACAATTGACAGGAAACATTTATGCCAACAGAAGTAGCAATCATTTTTTAAACACCTCTGTGGCAGTCTGACTTTTCATGCGTTTTGAATTTTTCCAGTGCTTTTTTCCCATTTTTGAAACCGATTTATGTGAAGGTTATGTCTAATTTAGTTTAGAACTGCAACGGTAGAAGAGCATAAACTGATTTGCATACCTAACGAAAAGCAGCATCCTTGGTGTCATCGTGTCATGGAAATGAAGCAGTCTAATGTCCTTGAAAGTTTCTTTTGTTTTTTGATAGTCCACGTTCTGTGGGAGCTGGAGCCTTAGTTGAGTTAGAAGAACTAGTTATGGGCGCTGATAAAGACATGGCTGCATGGTTGTGCTCATTGCTAAAATCTGACATAGATGCACTGAGTTCACTATTTACTGATTCACTTGCCTCACGTTTTATTTTGACAATGAACTTGTCCATATTGGTGAAGTATAATAACTATGTTACCATTCACACATAATCAGACATGATATTGTTACATGGGATGCCTGAGAGCGTATCTGGGTTAGAGAGGGGTGGAGGTCTTAATAAAAATAAAAGAACGAAATTCAATAATTGTATTTATTCTCAATGCTACTAAGAGTCAAACATGTTATATACCAGTCTGAGTGACCTATTAACTCTTATTATTCTTATTGAGCGCAATATTTAATTACTATCTCCATTTAAATTAAAGTCTTTATCACAGTCTTTACTCTCGCTAATGTCCCTTAAACTGCTCCAATTTCCACACGTTTAGTTAAAATTGTATATTTCCATCGTCCCGAATGTATTTTCACTCACGCATCCAGTCCACAGTCCCGCAGATCAGTCCCACTCTTCACTGCACACAAGCTCGCTGATGCACTCTCGCAGATCGCTGCAGTCGTCCCTCGCCGCTTCGGAATTGCTCAACTGTCGCTTAAGGTCGCACGAGACGCCAAACTCTCGGCTCTTAATCACTCACTCCTCAGAGGCCCGCACGTGGTATTTATACCTGAGGGGTAGGTGCCGTCTAGAACGTTCTCGGCAATTCAAGTTGTTCTGGGAAAGGTAATGGTGATGACGACGACTTTCCTGCTTGATAAATGGAGAAATATGAGCTCAGGATCTGCGAGGCGCGAGCTGCGATAAGTTTATCGGCGTGTGCGGCAGTGTCCTTTATGATACGCCGCTCGCTTTCTGTAACATATACGCGGCCACCGGCCTATCGCTGGCCTGTTCATTCAAAATAATCCTTTGACTTACTGCCGCCGCTGTCATATAACTGCTGTCCTTCAATTGCACTCGCTCAAACGAGATGCGAAGCAGCGAGTGCGGGTAACAATATCAACAAACACAACAGTGTTCCCTAAACGCAGCCAGTCGCCAGTCCTGTATGTATTAGTAACATGGTATTACACAGTACACTTACTTTGCTTAGACGTGGAAGAGGACAACGCCGCATGCTACTAGCCACATGACTACTGCAGTGAATATACACTGGAGAGCCAAAAAAAAAAACTGGTATAGGCGTGCGTATGCAAATAACAGAGGTATGGAACCAATCAGAGTAACGCGATGCGGTCGGCAGCGCCTATATAAGACAAAAAGCGTTTGGCAAAGTTGCTAGATCGGTTACTGCTTCTACAATGGTAGGTTATCAAGATTTAAGTGAGTTTGAACGTTGTGTTATAGTCGGCGCACGAGAGATGGGACATAGCATCTCCGAGGTAGCGATAAAATTCGGATTTTCGCGTACGACCATTTCACGAGTGTACCGTGAATATCGGAAATCCGGTAAAACATCAAATCTTCGACATCGCTGCGGCCGGACAAAGATCGTGAACGAACGGGACAAACGACGACTGACGAGAATAATTAAACGTGACAGACGTGCAACCATCTCTCAGATTGGAGTAGATTTCAATGCTGTGGCATCAACAAGTGCCAGCGTGCGAACTATTCAACGGACCAAACATTGGTATGGGCTTTCGGAACCGAAGGCCCACTCGTTTACCGTTGTTGACTTCACGACACAAAGCTTTACGCCTCGCCTGGGGCCGCCAACACCGCCATTGGACTGTTTATGACTGGATAAACGTTGCGTGGTCTGACGAGTCTCTTTTTCAATTGTATCGGGCGGATGGACGTGTACGAGTATGGAGACATCCTCATGAATGCATGGAACCTTCATGTCAACAGGGGACTGTTCAAGCTGGTGGAGGCTCTGTGATGGTATGAGGCGTGTGCAGTTGGTGTGAAATGGGACCCCTGATACGTCTAGATACGACTCTGACAGGTGACAGATACGTAAGCATCCTGTCCGATCACCTGCACCCATTCGTGTCCATTGTGCATTCCGACGGACGTGGACAATTCCTGCAGGACAATGCGACACCCCACACGTCGAGAGTTGCTACTGAGTGGCTCCANTGCAGGACAATGCGACACCCCACACGTCGAGAGTTGCTACTGAGTGGCTCCAGGACACTCTTCTGACTTTAGACACTTCCATTGGCCACCTAAATCACCAGACATGAACATTATTGAGCATATCTGGGATGCCTTGCAACGTGCTGTTCAGAAGAGATTTCCACCGCCTTGCACTCGTATGGATTTTTGGACTGCCCTGCAGGATTCATGGCGTGAATTGCCTCCTGCATACCTTCAGACATTAATCGAGTCCATGCCACTTCATCTTGCGGCACTTCTGCGTGCTCGCGGGGACCCTACACGATATTAGGCAGGTGTGCCTGTTTTTTTGGCTCCTCAGTGTACATTCAGTCGCATGTCCGCACAAAGAGAATAGCATAGACTGAAGCAACGTGCGAAAGCGCTCAAAGGTACTTCCACCCTTGCTTTCCCCTTCAACAGGCTGTGGAAGCATGATGACTCCATGCAAGTTTGTTTATGTGATGTGTGAAACTCTATACTAATCGGCACTGCTAGATGCGCGGGTAGTCTGCCACTATACTGAGGGACAGTAATGTGATACTCGTGAAGGCTATCCCTTTCCTTAGTCACTGGCGCGCAAGCTTTTTACAAACGAAGAACGAGCACACAGGTCGGTTATATTCTCACTTTCGCTTGCGAATGTTCACTACTGATCACACCGCACAGAGCATACAGAACATAAAGATGTTCACGTGTAAACAGTTTCTTTATTTAGGTGTAGGTTACAAATTAATATTACGACAAAGTTTATTCTTTCTTTATGATTTCTTATATTTGTTTGTGTTGGATGGTGGGNTGGTTGTTATCACCAATTCGAAAGAGCAGACAGCCAATCAGTGTGCGTGTGCATGCTTCGGTAATGATATCCTCGGGTTCCAGTCAGTCAGGACGCGCTATTTCGTTCCATATAATGTATAGGGGTACTGGTAATTGGTAGTTTCCACTGCTAACTCATTAGAACGACTTTATTGTTCGAAATGTGTTAGCGCTCTGTTTTGTGTGACATACCGAATGTTGCTCAGTTGTTCAGTATACGCGGAAATGCTAACCTGAACATAAATTGAGAAAATTGCTGTACATTTTTAAGTGTCATATTTTCACGCGTATTAAATGAGTTAGCTAACTAGGCAAACTGTATGACTGTGTTTGAATTTTTTGTGTGNGTGAGTTAGCTAACTAGGCAAACTGTATGACTGTGTTTGAATTTTTTGTGTGAATGTGTCTGTGAAGGATAGAGTGAGTGGCCTTAGTTTAGAGAGTAGGCCTAACGAAACTGGGTGTGGTTCTTATAACGAGTACCCACGCGTATGTGGTCTCAATTCAGCTAGTAACATTTTCTGGGTTTGTAGCTGANGTGTGGTTCTTATAACGAGTACCCACGCGTATGTGGTCTCAATTCAGCTAGTAACATTTTCTGGGTTTGTAGCTGAAATGAGCGCTGCTGCCCGATAGATGTTTTTTTTTTTCTTTATTTCAGTTTTAAATCTCACATTTCGTATTCTTAAATTTGCGAATTTGTACGGTTGGAGTCACAGTTGCCCAATCGATCAGCTGCAAAATTGTGGAATTTATACTTCTGCGATTCCTGGCTATAACCCCGGTTTTGGCAGTTCAGGAGATATTTTTTTTGGAAGGAATTCCTAGTGCGACCAATGTTACGGACAACTTCTCCGGTGTACGGTTTTGCTCATTTGTTGTCGAATTTCCTGTAAACAAAATGAAAAACAGTTATGGTGTGGAAATTATTACTACACTTCGTCATTTCATTTTTTACATTACTGCATTTTAGTATCACACAGCACCCTTTAAAGCAACGCTTCCAATGTGAATGTAGTATGAAAATATTATCCTACTCAATTCCATGGCTACTGGAATAGTGAATACTCAGTATATAACTAAATTATTATTGGCATGGCCAGCGTTATCATGATGTTACTAACCAGCCAAGCGGCGAAATGATGTTTTTTTGTAAACTATGGNTTATTGGCATGGCCAGCGTTATCATGATGTTACTAACCAGCCAAGCGGCGAAATGATGTTTTTTTGTAAACTATGGTAGCTGTGGTTACGCTGACACAATTTATTTTTTTAACAACTGAAATGAGGAAGGGAGACTCAATAGCTGTATAGTAACCGGCCCCACACCTCGCCGATCAAGGATCGAGCCCTTTAGCGCAACCTAGAAACAATGTTCGCAAGTGGGAAACGCGGCCGACGTTGCCAGTGACGTTCCTATCTCGACCATCAATGCATTTCTCAGCCATTGCATCACATGGTCGCTTGCGAACCACTTACCCTACTACGTGGACTGATAATTAATGTATTTATTATTTTGTCGTTAACTGCTTGTTTGGTGATAAAGACTGTTCACGGTAAAGTGAGCACTTTTGATATCAATCTTTGAGGAAAATNTCGTTAACTGCTTGTTTGGTGATAAAGACTGTTCACGGTAAAGTGAGCACTTTTGATATCAATCTTTGAGGAAAATTCACTGCCCATAACTTCATCTAAACGGCAGTACACACTAGGGAAAGGGTTGGCAGCGAATTGATAAACATAGTTCAAAGAATTGAACTTTACTGCGAGTGTAATATTTAAATTTATGGGTGCTTAAGACAGCATTTCTTGTTTTATAGACAGTGGCTCACATTAATATTCGGCCACCTATGATTATCGCAGTTTCATGGCCTGAGGTTACATTAGAAATGAAGATAAACATAAATCATATTGCACAATCAATATTTTGTGCTTTAAATGAAATATAGTGGCATCCAATAACGGAAATGAGCAATGTAACTTAACAAACAATATGATTTTGTCATCCCTTGCTGCATAAGTACGCCACTTTAATTTTCGGCCATCATCATTCAAGCACAAACATAATCCTCTCTGCAAACTAAACAAACAGTATTTTAGTATCTAGTAGCATGACCATTCTGTTTAATTACTTTTCGCATGCGTTGTGGCATATTAGCAATTATTTTCCTGGTACATTCTGAGCCAATCTTACTCCATTCTTCCTTGAACCTTTTCTCTNTATTAGCAATTATTTTCCTGGTACATTCTGAGCCAATCTTACTCCATTCTTCCTTGAACCTTTTCTCTAATTCTTCTGTAGACCTAATTGTTGTAGTACGCAGTCTTCTTTTGAGTTCATCCCACAGATTTTATACGGAATTCAGGAAGGGTGATTGAGGATGTGTGTTAATTACTTTGGGACAGTTATACAAAAACCAACTTNATTTTATACGGAATTCAGGAAGGGTGATTGAGGATGTGTGTTAATTACTTTGGGACAGTTATACAAAAACCAACTTTTGACAATGTACGACTTGTGTTTTGGGTCATTATCTTGGTTGTACTTAAATGTGTTCCTAATGCCCAGATTATCAGCCCTCTTGTGTAGGTTTTCTTTCAGGATGTTGAGATCGTCTTCTTTTTTCATTGTTCCATCGACACATGCAGCCTTTTNATTTTATACGGAATTCAGGAAGGGTGATTGAGGATGTGTGTTAATTACTTTGGGACAGTTATACAAAAACCAACTCTTGACAATGTACGACTTGTGTTTTGGGTCATTATCTAGGTTGTACTTAAATGTGTTCCTAATGCCCAGATTATCAGCACTCTTGTGTAGGTTTTCTTTCAGGATGTTGAGATCGTCTTCTTTTTTCATTGTTCCATCGACACATGCAGCCTTTTCAACACCTGCTGAAGATATACAGCCCCAGATCATAATACTACCTCCACTGTGTTTCACAGTAGGTTATTAAGTTAACAGGTTTTAGCTCCTCATTTCGCTTGTGCCATGCTGTTACCCTGACATCTGAACCAAACACATTCAATTTCGTCTCATGTCGTTTTTAATATAGTAAGGTGGAGCTTTCATCTTTGTCAGCGTGGTCTTTTGCGAACTTAAGTCGTTTTCTTCAATTCACCTCATTAATGAAAGGCTTCTTTCTAGGATGGGACGGTAATATAGGACGAGAAGACCATTGAGCAGCATAGGTGTCTGGATGGACGCTGTTTCCACATTAATTGAGTACCTCCGTGATAAGTTTGCAAGCACTAATTTTCGGATCTTTCTTTATTTTCATGATAACTAGACGTTATNATTGAGTACCTCCGTGATAAGTTTGCAAGCACTAATTTTCGGATCTTTCTTTATTTTCATGATAACTAGACGTTATTCTCTCTCGCTTAGTTTCTTTGGTTGTCCTTTTTGAGGTACCAAATATATTCTGTCTTCCTTCTCAAACCTTCTTATGATGTCTTCGACAGTGGACCTCAGCAGATTCAAGTGCTCCGCAATTTCTCGTTGATATTTCTTCTTTGCTCGATGAAAAATGACCAGTTGCCGCTGTTCAAACGTCGTATTCTTACCCCTATGTCCCATTTGCCTGACTGACGCAGCCAACAGAGTTACCCAATACAACCTCTCAGCGCAGAGAGCGTGCAGGGAATTACACGAGGTACGAACGCAATGTGCATCGTGCCTGTGCCACGCGTCCACCACAAGTGGCCGAATATTAAAGTGACGTACTTATGAAGCACGCGAGGACAAAATATTGTGTTTCATTAACTTGCAGTGCTCATTTCAGTTATGGGCTACCATTACATTTAATTTAAAGCACACACGAATGATTGTGCAATATGTTTTATGTTTATTTTCATTTATAATGTTACATATGACCATTAAACTGCGATAATCATCGGTGGCAGAATATTAATGTGAGCCACTGTACATTAGAGCACGAATTTGTATATAATTAACACATTTGCTTTGCTAAAAATCGCATGGCCTCACTTGTCTGGCGCAAGGATAAAATGAGATGGCCCATGAAAACGTTAATTTTACATGAGGTGGAAGGATACTAAATTAAAAAAAGTAGAAGTTCTTAGTTAATCGTGAACAGCCTATAGGCCAGGTGGAGCGTACTCGCCTTCTACAGCCGGCACAATTACACTTACGGCCTTGTTTGCTCTATCTAAATGACAGCTTCCTGTTCCATATTCACACGTCGTGCACACAAGACAGTCGCAGTTGTTTACAGAGAGAGGGCCTTGCAGTATCAATCCGCACCCGTCGAAAATGTGTTTTGCAATTTTTAAACTAATAATAACGTCAAGATTCGCATTCAAGTATTGCTACCGCTTAGAAAATGGTGAACCAACACCTTCCTTATATTTACAAACTTGTCACAATTAGTTTTACAGAATTTCTATTGAAATTTTTGGCACGTTATGATCTAATTAATAGTTTGTAACTCCATTTTACATTGTTGGATATTCACAGCCATTCTCTGACTATTAACGGAAGATGACATATAAGATATTATTTTTTATCTTCGGTCAGTTGTTAAAGAATAATAAAGGCAGTGAATATACCAATGTAAAAAGGTGTAGGAGACTATTTAGAGCTTAACGTGCCAAAAATTCCGATACGCACTTCAAATCAGTTGCGACAGGTTGATAAATATAAGACGTTAGTGCATAATTTCCCTTTACTTTCCTTCAGAGGGTACGTTACCCCGCGTATGTGTGTACTAGTGTGTGTTTTTGAAACTAAAAATCTGTGTTAGAAATAATTTTTTTTTTTACTATCAGAGAAGTGAAGTGGGTGAAACAGGTGCTTATTTCTGAAGTGCAGCAGAGCCAACCTCGAGCGTAATAGCGAAGTTTTATTTGACAGCAGTAATGTTTCTTGAGCAGCCACAGGCCGTATCTTATACACGGTTGGAATCTAGTTACCTCTTAGTTCCATATCCGAATGTATCATATTGACTGCTCCAGTCTGGCAAGGTTTCACATCCAGATCCAGTTTTAGTGGCTGCTGGATTGACATTTTGCGCAGTGGAGTAACAACTGTGGGAGGCATGGTCTACATTGCCCCTCCATACATTTAGTAGAGGGCGACAGAATAAGAAGACAAATGGGCACCCAAACTGTTTTTGTTCACAGAGATGCGTATATATACTGTACACAATGTATAACGAATTGTTATAATGTATTTCCAATACTCACGTACATCTTCGTTTCTAGGTTATAGAATTTTAGGCAGCGTGTAATTTAGATTTTGATCGCATCAAAATGACATTTTTAAGAGAATTAAAAATATCTTAAGGTGGCCGCCTGGGTTATTAAGGTGGCCGCCGAGCGGTGTGCAGAGCTCCAGCAGAAAACGTTTTATTAAAAAACCGTCCAACGTGTCTGAGTGAGGTCTGCTTACGAATAGCATTCAAGAAACGTTACGCGTCTGTATACGTTTTACAGTTCCCCCATTTATCTCTAAAGTATGTTTTTGTGATAGTGAAAATGGCCCGAACGGGTGCTTTCACGGTTATTTTTAGTATGAACATTCCGGTACAAAACATTAAAAAAGGAATAGGGGCGTGCATCAAACCTTTATTTTTATTATTAGGTCATAAAATGGCAGGGTGTCAGCTGAAAGTCTGATAGAGGCGCGTTATCGACGGCAAGACTGCACGCCAGTTCAGTGCTTTGCGCGTAGAGGCGATGAGAGAGCTGATGCGCATGGCTCGGTCGTCTCTAGTGCTCCCACGCTTTTAGGACCTGCAGACCGACACCACCATTACTTCGCGGACCCTGGGCGAGTGTGGCTGGCTTCAGCCAACCAGTTGAAGATGGTGCCTGGCCGGATGTAACGGTGTTGCGTAGCTTCCGGTGTGGCGTGCCAGCGAGGCCGAGGCGCTTCGCAGTGCAAAAACCATAGCGGAAAAAATTGCTTTCCAGTTTGTTCTCTTGTGATCTACGAATATATTACTCAGTGCAATGTTCTGTGATTAAGTACGGGAAATAAACGAATACTAGACGAAAGTTGATTCTTGTGGTACATTCGAACAGAATAACGAAAAAAAAGTTTTTAATTGTTTAAACCTTTCACTTACAGTTTCTAACGTATAGTCTATTCATGGTATCTTCAAAATTTTTGAATCAAACGTTTGAAAAATCACCGTACGTACGGCGTTTTTAGCTGTTTCCTAAATATGTCATGTATCTTCAGCGTTTCATACTTCTGTCAAAATAATAGACGAATAAAAACAGGAAGAAAAAAGGTGTATTTGTAATACATAGTTAGAAATAGCTCTCATGCAAAATATAATTAACTGAGTGCGCACGAATGCGGTGTGCTGACCCCTTTGGTGTAATTTTCTAGACTTGGTTAAACTTCGTTTGCATCAGGCGGAGGAATAACCTAAAAGTAGAACTTAAGCAGGGCTTCAGAAAAATTGGAAGTAACCATGAATGGACTATAGGGGGCGTTGCACGGGAAGTGGCTCTAATAGTCTGCACTGTACACTACAAAAACAGCCTCGATGAGGAAATAAGTGCCTCATCTTTGCGTCGCTCTCACTTCAATGTGAACCTACCCCAAACAACACAACTAACTGTCAAAGTCGCATGGTCAACAGTGATGGTGTTTTTTTTTTAATATCTTAATTTTCAAAAAACAAGCACTTTGATATGAATTGCCAATTTGACTTTATTCTAATTGCATTAAAAATTGCAAGTACACAAACATCTCAAAGCACTTGTTTACATAAACAGTGTTCTTACCTCAAATCCTATCCACATCGTTTGTGATCGTGTTGTCAACAAAGCAGTTCAAAGTTGGGATGCAACAGTTTGGTGAGATCGTTCTACCCCATTCTCTCCAGTGTCCGTTCCCGTTGTCAGCATACCGCGATGGATGCGGCCCGGCGCACGTGCATGTTGCAGAAGAGCGAACTTGGCAGCACACCCACGTGGCGGGTACGCGTCATCNGGATGCGGCCCGGCGCACGTGCATGTTGCAGAAGAGCGAACTTGGCAGCACACCCACGTGGCGGGTACGCGTCATCACGGCGATAGCCGCGGCCAGAATGCTACATGCTCGGCCGCGGCCTCCGTCAACTGATCTGCGTGACCACGTGCGCGCTGGGGCACACACCTGCGTCCGTGCCGTGCCTCGTGCTTATTCATTATATCATTCCACTCTTTCATCACGGGGTAGGAGCGACTCATCCGTGCGCGTGCCGTCTGGCTGGAGGTATTTTGCGCGTACGAGACCAAGAAGCGATGGGCCACTAAGGTCGATCTATGTGCGCGCATCGAATATCTGGCCACCTTTACGCACAAGCCTCTGAACTGACGTGCAGCCTTTCTTTCGTAGACCCGCCTCTACAGGACTTTCAGTGTCAGTGGTGACCCTATAATTTTATGATGTAGACTAACAATAAACTAAAGACAGGTGTGCTGCGTTAAATAGACTGTACCGGAAGTTTTATATCTAAAAACGATTTTGAAACACTCGTATTAGCGCTTTTTCCAGTAAAAAAATATGTATTAGAGATGGAAGTATAAAACGGAAACCACCTCTTGGACGTGGAAAATTTCTTAAATGCTATTCCTACGTAGATGCCTCTAAAAACACTGAACATTTTTTTTTATGAAAACTATAGTATACTCGCTTTGTTTCGGGGGCGCGGGCAGACGGTGCCTTAATTTGATCCGTGTTCTGGATGTGCCATTAAATTTTGGCCGGTCCACGAATGACAGATACGAACTCCGTCTAAATCATTTGTTCTTCTTTCCTTGGCTCTTGCGACTATTGCACTAGTGTTTGTTGCAGTCAAGTTATGCCAAGAAATCACACCAGTTGAGAACGTTGCCGTGCGAATTCATTTTTCGCAGTTTTTTAAATTAACGTACGTTATTATAAACGTTTCCTCGAAACGTGACACGAGAACAGTGTATTACTACTGTAATCAAAATTACTTCCCCACAGAAATGCATATATTTAGACACACCGATGTCGAATGTTACAGCATTCGTGTCCAATTAATCTGTAAAAAGTAAATAAATTATTGCAGTTAATTAAACGTCTCGAATGTCCCTAAAATAGCGTTATCGCTATTTGTATGCTAGAGTTAAAAAAAAAACAGTACAATCAAATGGCGTGGTGTTAGTTTATTTTGTCAGTCTTGTTTAGTGTGAAAGTAAACGTGAATTTGTGGTATACTACTTTTATCATAACGTCATAGAATCGTATTTCCATAACTTTAAAGCACTGAAAATTCAGGGTGAGATCATAGAGGCGAATGTGTAGCTTGCGCGAATCCTTGATCTCCAAGGTCAGCATAATCACTGGTCACATCATTTGCACAAAGAAACCTGAAAGGTAGGTAGCATACAAGACCATGATTTGCCGCTAGCTGTCTCATAAAAGACGCGGATAGAGCGCAATGTGCAAATACTTTAACGTAAGGTCGGATCGAAAAATTACACACAAGTACTAACCAGTGCATCCGGGATTCGAACCCAGAACCTCGACCACGAGATCACCCTCGTCGAGACATTTGATCAGTGCTGCAACTGTTCTGGCGGTAAATTATGGTGACATAATTTCTTAAATAATTCTTTGAAGGAGAATCACGCAAAAATATTGCTTGGTTCAACCAGGAATTAGTGGAACTGTCGTGAATCAGCTGCAGTAGCCAGTCACAAGACATTCGTAAGACCGCTGTTGGGGAGAATGGTGAATTATCTTGAGTGTTGTGTCTTCGACATTAAGGNAGTCACAAGACATTCGTAAGACCGCTGTTGGGGAGAATGGTGAATTATCTTGAGTGTTGTGTCTTCGACATTAAGGAGCCGCTGTCTCTCTATAAATTGCTGTTACCATCATCTGACTCAGCATACTGTCTGCTTGCTCTTTGGTAAAAAGTGCATAGGCCTATCGATTCTTTTTAAATGTNCCATCATCTGACTCAGCATACTGTCTGCTTGCTCTTTGGTAAAAAGTGCATAGGCCTATCGATTCTTTTTAAATGTCTCTTCCCTATAATCTTGACTGGTTGTCAAAATGTCCTACGCACTAGCATGCGTTAAACCTTAAATTAAATGGCCCGTGTAGATGGAACCCGTAATATCTTTGTTATAGTCCATCCATGGTTACTCTCAACTTTTCTGAAGTACTGCTCAAGTTCTACTTTCAGACTATTTCTTCGCCTCATGAAAACAAAGCTTAACTGAGTCAATAATTACACCAAAGGGACAACAAACAGCATTTTTGCGCATTCATTTTAATAATATTTTGCGTGAGAACTATTTGTTACTAGGCATTACCAACACACCAAGTCTCCCTGTTTTAAGTATTATTAATCAAAAATGAATATATATAATTTATAGATAAAATATGTAAGTAAAAGTTAAATTTCATCAAAAATAAGGTATTTTTTATTAACAGAAGTACAAAATGCTTGTGATACATGACATATTTAGGAAACAACCAAACNTCAAAAATAAGGTATTTTTTATTAACAGAAGTACAAAATGCTTGTGATACATGACATATTTAGGAAACAACCAAACATCATACATGGGGTGATTTTTCAAAGGTTTGATTTAAGAAGTGTCAACGTACCGCGAACAGACTGTATATATCACTCNTCATACATGGGGTGATTTTTCAAAGGTTTGATTTAAGAAGTGTCAACGTACCGCGAACAGACTGTATATATCACTCACGCTAACCCATTAATTTTCCCACAGGAACATTTTTCTCGTCACAAGAACGTGAGTAAAAAGCTGATTAGTGTACAGTGTTGTCAGGTTTTTACTACATATTACATTAAATACCAAATTATTATCATGAGCTGAAGACGTTTGTGAATTTACCCTGACTGCCTTTTTGTTACAATAGTTAGGTTTGGACCGAATACAGCGGGCATCGAAAGCAGGCGTGCCACCGTATATAGGCGATACGAGTTGTAGAAGTTGTGATAGTTTTGTACAGTAGAGTTTGATTTTGTCTGTTTTGCTATATACTAATGTTTGTGCGGTATGTCATTATTATTGCAACGAGTTAGTTGTGTCGCTAAGTTGTGAGGACTACAAGGTGTTTTAAGTGAAACACTACGGACTTTGTACGTGTATAGTATTTTCGTTTATGAAGGCACCGTCATGTACAACCGCCGGCTCAGTTCGCCCAGTGAAATGTGAGCTCAGTACCAGACACAGACTGATGTATGCGTGACGTCACCTCATCGCAAGAGACCGAGAGTTAAGAGCTTTCGTGTGTCGCGAGCGAGCTGCGCGTCTTATAAGGCTTCTTTGCTGAACAGTCACGTCCCGTGTCCATCGGCGCCCGAAATTCGACACCTGCCACCCTTACAGGGCTTCCTTTCGCTTTCCTGTCCGTGCCACAAGGCTCACTGCCCCGTCAATCCCGAGTCAACGTGCCCAAGTGTGGCGTGGGATAAAAATTGGCGATAAACAATATAATCGTAGTCTACATGTTTTTGGAAGACAGTACAGAAAAAAAAAGGCAGTCATACTGTCTCTTATGTCAATTTTGTGAGCAAATTTTATGCCACGCTGATGTATATCTAATGTGCTATTTCTGACGCTGAAATTTTGTAGGTAGATATAGTCCATTCACGGTTACTTCCAACTTTTCGAAAGCCCTGCTAAAGTTCTACTTCCAGGATATTCCTCCGTCTCATGCAAACAAAGCTTAGAAAATTACACCAGAGGTCCAACGCGCCGCATTCGTGCGCACTCGGGGTAATAGTACTTTGCATTAGAACTATTTCGTACTAGGCATCACCAGCACACCTTTTTTTTTTCTCTCTCTCTCTCTCTCTCTCTCTCTCTCTCTCACACACACATACACACACACACTGATAGAGGGCAGTACATGCAATGATTAACAGTGATGCGCTGTAGACAGAGTAGGAACCGTGTACTAGGCATAACACCGCTGAACCCAATATAGTTGACTCGGTGAAAGAGTAGACTGTTGTTTCAAGCATCGGCCTGTGTGTAGTAAGCATTGTAGACATGTCACGACGGCATAGACGACCACACTTCGTACAATTTACGGACTTTGAACGAAGTCGTATCGTGAGCCTGAGGGAGACTGGATGGTCCTTACGAAGAATTGCCTAACGCGTAGGACGTGAAGTGTCTGCTGTGCATTATTGGTGATGCCGGTGGTCCAACGATGGCGCACGTGCTCGTAAAAATCGTTCCGGGCTGCAGTGGCATAGGATTCCCGCCTGGACCGCCGCATCAGACGAGCAACCATTGCTGATCGTACGGCGACCGCAGCACGGATTAGGGCCACTGTTGCACCCAGGATGTCNCCATTGCTGATCGTACGGCGACCGCAGCACGGATTAGGGCCACTGTTGCACCCAGGATGTCAGCTAGGACCATCACCAACCGTTTGCTGGAAGCTGGGCTACGATCAAGGGTGCCGCTCGTCAGGCTTCCTCTCACACCTCACCACTGTGCAGCCCGCCTCGGATGGTGTCGCGAACGACGCAACTGGAAGGATGAATGGCGTGGAGTCGTGTTTAGTGATGAGAGCTTCTGCCTTGGCGCCAGTGACGGTCGTTTGCGAGTGCGGCATCGATCAGGAGAGCGGCAACAACCAGAGTGTATACGGCAGCGACATACAGGACCAACTCCCGGCATCGTGGCCATGGGAGCAATTGCCTACAATGACCGCAGNCGACATACAGGACCAACTCCCGGCATCGTGGCCATGGGAGCAATTGCCTACAATGACCGCAGGCCTCTGGTGCTTGCTGAGGGAACACTGAATAGTGAACGCTACATCCAGAACATCATCCAGTCCATTTTTTTGCCGTTCCTACAACGCCAAGGAGATGTCCTCTTCCAGCAAAACAATGCCCGTGCACATATCGTGTTACCCAACGCGCTCTCGAAGGTGTTCGTCAACTCCCTTGACCAGCACGATCACCCGACCTGCCCCCCATTGAACATGTGTGGCACATGATGGGACGGCGTTTGATGCGATCTGCAATACCAGCAACAAACCTCCATCAATTGCGCCAACAGGTGGAATGAGCGTGTAACACTATTCCCCAAGATGACATCTGACACCTTTATGATTGACTCTACGCACGACTGCAGGACTACATCGTCGCTTAAGGCGGCTACACATTCATGTAGGACCATTGTGTCCGGGTATTCATTTTACATTTTCCACCTGTGTAATTAGGAAGCAACCAAACACGTCATACATGTTTTTTTTCTTCAAAAGTTTGATCTAAAAGGTGTGATGAAACCGTGTTTGGTTGTTCCTAAATATGTAAACCATTACAAGCGTTTTATGCTGAGTTAACATAAATCTGCTTATTTTTGGTCAAATTGAACTTTTACTTATATTATATCTATATATTATAATATTTTACTTATAANCATAAATCTGCTTATTTTTGGTCAAATTGAACTTTTACTTATATTATATCTATATATTATAATATTTTACTTATAATTAATATGAATAAAATCAGAGAGAAAATATATGTGTTTGTAATGCTTAGTAAGAAATAGTTCTTTTGCGAAATATTATTACACTGAGTGCACACGGATGCCGTGCGTTGTCCCTTTAGGGTAATTTTCTAGACTTNTTCTTTTGCGAAATATTATTACACTGAGTGCACACGGATGCCGTGCGTTGTCCCTTTAGGGTAATTTTCTAGACTTGGTTAAACTTTGTAGAGCAGGGCTTCAGAAAATTTGTAAATAACCGTAAATGGACTATACGCCCGATTACAGCACCTCAGGCAACACTTTTACGAAAATGTCTTGATTTCTGTAAAACAAAACTCGCGCGGGTATATTTTTTATTGTTGTGCTAGTGTTTATCAAGATTTTACAAGAACATTGGAAATTAGCTACAATAAATTTACAAGATAAAATAAATGTTGTAATTTTGCTAAACAGAACACAATGGCTTTGTATATCCTATTACACGCGAAAAAATAAGATTGGGATAAAATCAACTGAGCACCCCGCTGACTGACATCCAGCCAGTAAAGAGCATTGCCCAGCCCAGTAATTATGTCCGTGTTGTTACGGTGTGGTCAGGCCTTAGCTGAACGGCTTGCCTGATCACACCTTCAAACATAAACGAGCGGGATTGCAACGCCACCATTTGGTCGTCGGCAGTTGCAGAAATCCCCTCCACCGGTCACTGAGCGCGGCCGCAGAACCACGCGCTTGATATAGGCCGTCGTTAACCGTCTCGTCGTCGTCATTCATCATTAGACCTTTGGGCGACCCTACCAGCCAAGCAGACCAGGAAGATGGGTGTCCGGCCGTCGCTAACCGTCTCCTAGAATCAGCCTCCGGCAACATTAACAAGGTGATGACGTTCCGGTTAGGGTTATTTAAAATGGCGTGAGTGAAGTAACAATAAACATAATATTAAATTCAATGTAAAGCTCCCCCGGTCAATGCTAATATAAATAATAATTGTATAACCGTAAATTGTAATAAATTCATCAGATACTGTTTTGCACTACCGAATTAACGAGTCATTATTTGAGTTACGCCCCCAGCATTCTCTCATAATCTTTCATGTACGAATTGGCTGAAAAGCTTAGTTCGTAACAGTGTGGTGTGCGCCAATAGCAGCAAAGTAATAAATGGAAAAACAGAGGCAAACACAACCTGCAGGCATGGATAAAGGCGACTTAATCTAGCGTGCCTTGAACGCCAGTAAATAAGTACCGACCGCAAAGGTATTAATAGAACTTAACAGTCATTGCCTGAAATGTAATTATAATAATATGAAAAAATCATCTGTATAGCTGTACAGTGTCTCGACTTCACTTGGCGTTTATACTTTCTTTTGACGCTGGTAGTTTTTATGATTCCCATGGTTCCCAAGGTAGCCAACGCGTGTGACTTCGGTCTCAACAAGATCGCTCTCTCTCTCTCTCTCTCTCTCTCTTTCTCTGCGGCTGTTGCATATGGTGTTAATTCGCACAGGGATTTTCTATGAATATTGTTTTTTAAATGCAGCGAAAACATTATTGGTTATCTCCCTTTCGCGTAATGATTTGCAACCCAATAAAGCTGTTTTTTCACTGGGGAAGAAAAAACCGTGTAACCATGTTCAACAGACAATGGAAACGTAAGCATTCCTGTAGGTGAAAAGTTCACAGATAGAATTCAGATTGCCGTAACCAATATAGCAAGAATATTCCGTCACCAAAGCACACTTGTTCATCGTGCGTACGTAGGAGAGGTGGTGTGCAGTTTCCACTGTAATTACCATGTCTCAAAAACAGGTATCTCATCACCACCTATCTCAGTCTTTGATAGTCAAGCATATCAACCAGCCCCCAGAGTTAGCCTTTCTCCTGTTACCGATATTAACAGCGTGATAAAACGTCTGCATGTATACAACTTTTAGCAGCATTTTTGATTTATTTTCTCTAGATTAGCACAACTTGTCTCTTGAAAGAAATAACGCCAAGCAGAAACTTGCAAAGACTTGGCAAAAGAAACGCCTAAGGATATGTCAACATCTCCTATTTCCTTTCACCTCATTGCCGGTTGGGTTTTGTTTGTAGGTATGTACCACTGTTATAGGCTTTTCACGATAAAGTGACCACTTTTGAGGCCCTAGTTACATGTTCCCTTCTGCCATTTTTTATCCTTTAACCACCCTTTTGTAAATACATATTGCCATGTAAGTAACAAACATAGTGTATATTCCACCGCACTCGGAAGATAACGTCTAAGGCTAAAATAAAAAATATTTATTGACTATTATTCCAAATTAGATAGTTTTCAAAAGTGCTCACTTTACCGTGAACAGCCTATACCTGAATACAGTAATGTGTCATTTGAAGGTTTTTTTTACTTTGATGTTTAATAATATGGTCGAGATTGGTGTTTTTTTATCGTCAAAACGTAAGTTTTGTAATTTCTGTAATTCATGTTCAACTGAGCATTCAGTCTGAGATATTAAGTGCTAGGGAAGGGGGGCTAGAAATCATTGTGGTTTTACCAGTATTTGTGTTATGTTACGTATTAAGAGTTCATTATTGAAATTTTTCTTTGACAAGGCATATTATATCGTTCAGGTAATCGAATAACTGTAACTATCTGTATTTGTTTACCATGTGGAATAAATGGACATTAATGATTGATTACTTACTGAAAATGACTACAGAAGGAATAGTAGTAAAAAAGTCGATAATTGTATCTAGAATATAATTAAACAATGTTTTATCTACTAACGAAGTCGCATTTTGAAAAATTTATCTCTTCTGAGCTTAATAAGTAATGGTAACAAGCATGCAAGTCCAAGATAGTGTTCAAGTCTCCCCGGAACATCGAAGCTTTAATTGTGAGGTCAATTCTTGTAGAACCTTAGACTTATTAGGCTTCTTGGAATTTGAGTAAATTTAGCGATCTGTAGAGAAGTATAGTGCTCCAGCTTTTCCCACTTTTTTCGCTTTAGANTCTTGGAATTTGAGTAAATTTAGCGATCTGTAGAGAAGTATAGTGCTCCAGCTTTTCCCACTTTTTTCGCTTTAGATTATCGTCTGGACGTGAAATGCAAAGCCCAAAAAGAGTTTATGCGCAAGCATGGGGCAGGTTATTTGACGGCGCGTGCGAACTGGAATAGTATGTGACCTGCGGCGGTGCCCCCGTAATACAGGAAGTAGGCTGTGTTTTTTTTACGCGACGAAGTGTTGTTTGGTATCCGGCCGCCGCTTCAAGGATAGCGGGTGATGTCACCTGACCTTAGCGCGCCCTGTCCAGTGCCGCCCGCCCGACCGTCCGCACGTTGTTAACATTCGACCTGCCCGTCTCCCACCAGCCCGGTAGCCCAACCGGTCCTCGGCATTTTATATAAACGGGTTTACGCAAAGAAAAACATAAACAGTAAGAAGTACGCAGTAGGTTCCAAGAATTGAACTTCACAATAACACGATCCTACCGTAAGCTTGACCAGTAGAAAAGCATTTTACAGTGTGTCATTTGAATTCGAAACTGAAAAATTAAGGTTTTATTTTATAGTATTTTTGCAGTCGACAATTGTTTTTAGAATCAGGCCAACAGGAATAAATCTTTAAAGTTCGTTGTTTGAATTCAAAATAATCTAAATGTGTGTTAATTTAAACGCGGAGACCTTACATTTCGTGGGATAGTTTATATGTCGTGAACATTCCTGAAAATATCTACCACGCCAGACTATTTGGCTGCTCTGCAGTGTGATGTGATGGAAAAGTAATTGGCAAAAGCTGATCAAACGAAAAGATGACTGGGTTTTATATAAGAAAAATGTGTCATACAAAAATACTGGAAATATATGAACTATAGAATAAGTGCATGAATCTTNTGGGTTTTATATAAGAAAAATGTGTCATACAAAAATACTGGAAATATATGAACTATAGAATAAGTGCATGAATCTTAATCCACTATATTTCCTGCTAGCCGCTAGGTAAGAATTTTCCCTATTACGTTGTTACAAAAATCATGAAATTAGCACCAATGTTGGTTACAGAATACGTAAGAAAACAGAAGCGAANTGGGTTTTATATAAGAAAAATGTGTCATACAAAAATACTGGAAATATATGAACTATAGAATAAGTGCATGAATCTGTATCCACTATATTTCCTGCTAGCCGCTAGGTAAGAATTTCCCCTATTACGTTGTTACAAAAATCATGAAATTAGCACCAATGTTGGTTACAGAATACGTAAGAAAACAGAAGCGAANCCCTATTACGTTGTTACAAAAATCATGAAATTAGCACCAATGTTGGTTACAGAATACGTAAGAAAACAGAAGCGAAACTCCCGCGTGTATGATGGCCAACTCAAGCGGCACGTCCCCGGCCGGATCACTCCGGATTTTCGCAAGTGGGAATCGTGCCGGACTATGCCGTTGGTCGGCGAGTTTTCTCGGGGATTTCCCGTTTCCCCCACCCTTCCATTCCGGCGGTGTTCCATATTCACCTCGCTTCACCCTCATCCCCGCTTCACCCTCATCGGCCCTAATCTCTTCACTCACTCACTTATTTGTCAGTCAGTACCTGGTAGCGGATTAGCGGGGCGNTCACCCTCATCGGCCCAAATCTCTTCACTCACTCACTTATTTGTCAGTCAGTACCTGGTAGCGGATTAGCGGGGCGGATTAGCGGGGCGATAGCCCCAACGAAAAAGGAGTCTTGCACTAGCCACTCACACTAAAGGCCTGTTTTCTGANGCGGATTAGCGGGGCGATAGCCCCAACGAAAAAGGAGTCTTGCACTAGCCACTCACACTAAAGGCCTGTTTTCTGATTCGCGCGTAGTCAAAATGCAACCAAGCACGCTTACGACCAAACGGACCACCACGTTACTTAACTTGTTTTTGCTGCGAATTGTCAGTCAATAATTTTGCAATATGAACCATTCTTAGAAACATGCCACAATACATTTATGTGATGTATTGTGAAGAGTGGAGTGGAGATTTTTGGACAATTTTTAACTGCGAGGTCTTGAGAGCCGATGGGAGTGAAGGGAGGTGGATATGCAGCAGTGTCGGAATGCAAAGGCGGGAGATCTCCGAGAAAACCCGCCGACTAGTGGCATTGCCCGGCACAATTCTCACGTGCGAAAATCCGGGAGTGACCCCGCTGGAAATCGAACCCGGCACTAGCCCTACGCCAACCGCGGCCTCTGTTGTTAAGACTGGAAAAATCTATGTCAACATATCGTATGTATTTTTTAGTATACTGGTGGCATCGATATCTCAAGTATCGGTTGGATACAAAATATTTAACACTTCGAAATGATTTGGTTTCAGTTGTATCGAGAAATAAAAAATAACGATAATGATGATCAGAAGCTGGAATTAGGTTCCACTTTCACATGCAAATTTTCTCGTACAGAAATCGCATTCCAAAAGAGAAATGGTTGTTATTTCAGATATTTTTAATGGTATGTTTTCTCTGACTCCTGATAAGCCTGTATCTTGATACGGCGACGTGCTGTTTATGGCTAGTATTTTATTTAAAACACTACAATTGCGATATTTCGCGAGTGACATCAAAATTATATCATGACTGAAGTAGTCATCGGGAGTTGACACACTTCTTTAGTCCTGTGTATCTTCTTCTTCGCGTAAATGTAGCGTTTTTAGCAGCTGGGTGTGCAATTTGTTAAGTTTGTTGTGAGTGCTTGATTGAATGAGGCGTGATTAAAGTGTATATTTGTACTGATTACTGCATGTTAAGAAGGTAGTTTGGGCTCGAATCCATTTTTCGGTAATGTCTAGACATTTTTATGAACTGCTCTGTTTAAAAAAACAAAGTATGTAAGTATAAATTACTGTAATAACTCATACCGCCTAATTAGGCATACTGGAAGAGTGGAAGCATGTATTTCAACTGAGTCATCGGATTGAAACGCCCAAAGTGATGTAGTTAAATGTGTGACACTTATCACCGCCGAGAGAAGAAACTCTTCCGGCTACCTCGCCTGAGTGCTGTCGCGCCGGGTCTGTCGACGACAGTTATGGATAGCGCTGATGCCAGGGCCAGTGGCTGTCCCTGTAGCTCCAGGTCGTTGACTTCGCCTTTTTAATGAGCACCGGGGTCATCTCGCGTGAAGCTGTCTTTCCTCCTCCGCCCTCCGCGTGCTTCTCGGGAGAGTGCGGAGCATTGTTTCCGCGAAGCCAGTGCTCCACTCGGAAGTCAACTCGTGCGTATAGACTGTTCACAGTTAATTGAATAATCCATTTCCCAAGGGCCCCTTGTCCATGTGCATTGATTGACGGAAAACAGACAAACATTTATGCCTATGGAGCGTATTTATTAATGTGGCTGTATGAACTCCGGTACGGATGTTACAGTTGGTCATGGACATTGTCTGTAGAAAATACAGCCTCCTGAAACCAAGCATTCCCCTTAAATTGAAATAAATTGTATTTAATGTTTGTGGACAAGGGCTACTTTGGAAATTGAATGTATTTCAAACCTGCGTTTAATCGACCTTCGCGTTGTTTTGGACCAGTAAAACATTTGTCATTCCTTAACAAAGACTAGGAAGGAACCAGCAAGACCATTTTTGGAAATTGTCATATTTGTGGACAAGGGACGCTTTGGAAATATACTACTCAATTGAGCATTTTTAAAATCAACCTTTGAAATACATCACTGCTCCTACCTGTATGCATCTGAACGGGCACACTGACAGACATGCGACCAGTAAATTTGGCAACGACAGAGGGAAATTAGTCCCGTGTAAATGGTTGAATTATAAAAAAGTGAGATAAACATTAGTAAATACTGGAAATGGTTCATTTGCTTTTTTATGCATACAAGTGCAAGAATTAACTATTATTTTATATATTTACTATTTTAATAATTCTACAGTTTCTCTTTACCGTTTTATGAATAAAGTGATCAGACCCATGGAAATGTTATTTTTACATGTAGTGGAAGAATATACAATGTGTATACACGTAGATTTTAAGCGTTGCTTTCAAAAGTGTTCAGTTTATCGTGAACAGCCTATGTTACGAGTAGTAGATATGTTTATGGTTTGAACGTGTCCTCTGTCGCCGCGACCTCTAAAAACATGCCACTTTTGTATGGTCGGCCGTTTATGTGGCCAGACTTGTAATGATTCTCTCAATTTTACCGTCAAATTCTTAGGGAGGTGGTTCGGAGTACACAGTAATCGACGGGTCGCAACCCGTTGATAAAAAATAGCCGTGTGGCACGTAAGCAGACATGACTCGTGAGTATTTGTACAGCTCTTGTAGCGCGTCTACGTTATTGGTGAATTCAAGTTGCTTGTCATTTATGTGGATACGTGTAATTCTTTTTGACTTCAGCTAAAACAAAGCTATAAAAATTTTCAAAGTTATTTTTAATGGAAATTCTGTCTCTGTCGAGTGGCAATGTCATTTAGAAAGAAAATTATCAATAAGAAACACGCTGTGTAAAATGTACAACATTTCTGTGTCGTGTCTCATGAAGGATTGAGTGTGAATGAAAAAAATTCAGAAAGCTCTAATTTATTATGCAAGGAACGAACATGAGCTGTTCAAGGAAATAAGGAAGCGTAGAAATTCTTAGTAATATTAACTACTTATGTGTTCGTTTTTACTTTCTGAAGTAAGATAAATTAAAAATTAATTATCGCGTGCATTTGCTTCGACGGAAAACACTGCGAAAATTTTTTTACAACCATTCTTTTTCATAATGTTTGTGTCCAGTAGCGTGAAAAATTTAACAAAATTAGGCTACTTGTTATTCGAAATGTATTGAATTATTTTTTACTTCATACGGAAGAAATTATTTGCGATCAAGAATAATAAATATACCCAATTAAGTACTATGCGCAAAGTGTATGCCATAGCGTAAGCTTGAAAAAAAAAAAAGCTAGTTTGAAAAAAAAAATAGTGAGTTTTATTCAAAAATGCAAAAAGAAAAGAAAACGTTCCGTATGCAGTTTACTATGACAACGTTTCGTATCGCTTTGGTAGAGGGGCGAATGGGCGTTAATTCACAGTTAATCGTTTGGAGGGGGTCGTGCACTCTGCTTGACGATTTTACACTATTTCAAGGGTTTTTTTTTTTTTTTTTTTTNACATTTCAGTCTAAATTCACATATTAAATTTGATACTGAAGACAAATGGCAATGTTTCAAGAAAAAAAATCCCTTTGAATGCTTATGTAAACTCATGTTTTAGACGTTTTGTGCACTAGCTACGCGTGAGGCTGTCCAAAATACAAAGAAAGTGGTTGTGCTCTTTACGAAACTTTCTTTCAGAAAACACTATTGATGGCTAATCGTAATTTTGAAAGATGAAAATAAAAACCTAATGTCAAGATTTTTTTACTTCATACAAAAGACTTCCAAAGAGGCGCGATCGTTGGAGCGCGCCTTGCTGATGTCTCAACGACTAAAACAGCCAACCTTGTGGGTGTTGAAGAGAGCACTGTGCCAGCTCTTATGACAGCCTACACAGAACATGAGAAGACGTAATCTTCAAAACAGAATGGCAGAAAGTCAAAGTTCATAGATAGTTATATAAGGGCGTTGAAGTGGACAGTGGCATGAAAGTACAAGACACCTCCGAGATGAGCACCTATCTTCAGGATCCAATGTCAATCATATCCACTAAGAACTACCTGCTACGAATATTCGTGTCGAAGTGGCCATTATAAAACCATTGGTGGCACTGCGTGAAGTTGCGAAGTGACGACAGTTGTACCATTGAAAATGGCGTTACTCAAAACACCGACTGGACACATTTTTTTTTTATTAACTACCCTATTACTAAGTGTTAAGTGTTGTCCGGGGGTAGGTCTGAACTGTGTTGCGTCTCAGGACTAAGCTCTATACGCCTACATGAGAGGGAATTTAGGAAAGGATGCGTGCATCGCGGCAAAGAGGGATAAAGCAGCCATGGCCAGGTTTGTGGCCATGACTGCATCCCTGAGTGTGTAATAGCTGAAGCTATAACTAAGAAGGGGGAGGTGAAAAACCGGCATAGACACCGTAAAAACCCTCCCGACTGGAAACAAGTTCAAAACTTGTTCATGCATTAAAAAATGCTAAAGGAGGCAGCAGGTGTGGATTCCATGCTCTTTAATGTGGAGTTGAAAATCTAGAAGAGAAAGAAGCGGGGCTGTGGATGCAAGCGTCCTTGCGGGGAGACTGCTGTCAATAGTTCTGTGCAGGCGCACCTGCACAATAATATTGACAGCAGCTGTTGAATGCAGGGCCATCCTGCTTCTCGTCGTGGAAGTCGGCGAACTGGGCCGCTCAGTCATGGCACCTACTCCATCTTCACTCTTCCGCGCTGACACCAGGATCTCCACGCCGTGGGTGAAGGCAGGGAGCCCAATTGCAGGGGGAGCCACCCCCTCCCTCTTCCTTCAANAGGGGAGCCACCCCCTCCCTCTCCCTTCAAAGTAGTCCGTCGGTCTGAGGTGAGCACTGGCTCGGTGGGACATCCAGGACCTACCAGGCTGGAGGCGAGTGCAGCTGGCCCAGGAGTGGAGGCTGACATCAGGAAGCTTCCGAGGTCTGACGCATTCCAAGGCCATTCCTCACGCATCCGCAGTCAGCAGTAAGGTTCGCTACACTTCGCATAGTTTCAGCACATCGAGATCCCCCTCCCCGCCTTGATCGTTGAGCTGCCTCCTGCCGACGCGCTCCGCCAACTCATACTGAGCCGCCCAGGTCCCCGACGTCTACGACGACGGCGCTGTGGCACCGGCCAGTNGCACCCGAGCTGCTGCAGTCCCGCCGCACTCGCAGAAGTCCTCGGCCTTCGCTGGTCCCATGGGGCGGGCAGATCCCGGAGTCGGAGCAGCCACGAGCACGATGTTCATCCCTCAGCAACCTGGACTCGTACCGACTGGACACACACACCTACAGTGGGGACAGGTCATTTGGTCTGACGAATCGGCAGTTACATTATATCAGACCACCGGAATTTTCGTGTTGAGTGCCTTTTTCCCACTGTTAACGATAGCGTAGTCTCTGCGGAAATATGGGGCGCGTTATCTTGCTTGGCATGGTCGGATATAGCTTGTAGTCCTGCATTGGAAGATCACAGCACAACAGTATCATCTTGCATTCTGGGTGATGGTCTCGAAGCTGCTCTCCAGACTGTTTTTCTTGACGAACGGCCTGTGTTCCCAGACAACACTTCCTGTGCCGTATATCCAGGCAAGGTTCGATGAGCACGAGGATGAAGTGGAACATATTGTTTCGAAACTATTTGGAGTTGTTTTGAAAGTCCAAGCGTGTGCTGGGTTCCTTCTCAACTAGGGAACGCTCTGCGCGAGAATGGATTCTTATTCCCTTGAAAGCTAGAATGACCGATATTTGTCAATCCTACATGATGAGATGTCATTCAGGTCAATTTTCGTCCTTGGGTTTTGCTGTAATAAACATTCTGTTTTTTTTTCCCCTGTGTTGTAAAAAATAATGCATAATCTTGTGCCCCTTCATTTACATTACCAGTATGGAGCTGTACATAAGACAAAATGATATTTTTTTTTTTTTCATATTTGGACAGATATAATTACATTAATTTGCGTACTGGATATGAACGAGACGATGTTACGTATATCGGAAGCTGTCCAAAGTGGTGTTTATTATACTTATTGTTACAAGACGTCGGAGGGGCGTATCCGAGTTCGTGAGGGATGGAGATCTTAATAAAAATAAAAGAACAAAATTTTATTTTTAATTTATTCACGCAGCTATTATTTACTACATTAAACTACCTATATCCGCTACTAGTCTTGTTATTCTCAGTGAGCGTGTTATTTAATGCATATCTCAATTTGCATTAAAGTTCCTTATCTCTATATGTATTGGTTATAGTCAATTAATTCACACTCATTATTTACACATTCAATGTGGCTATTGCTATCATTCCAAATGTCTGTTACTCACGCATCCAGTTCGATAGTTCCGTCCGTCAGTCTTACTCTCCACTGTACCGATGCTCGCAATCCACAGACTTCACTCCCGCTGGTCACTGTCCCCGCCATGCATAGCNTCTTACTCTCCACTGTACCGATGCTCGCAGTCCACAGACTTCACTCCCGCTGGTCACTGTCCCCGCCATGCATAGCTTTGCTGGCTCGTAGCTACACTGTGTTCGCACACCTGGCGCGTAAGGTCGCACAATCCTCCAAATTCTCAACTTTAGGCCCGGAAGCCCGATCCAGAACGTTCCCCGTACCCCGAGGTCTCGCTGGGAGAGGTTGGGGCAATGCCCAGAACATTCTTTCAGCGATAACCTCATAAATTCAATCCGCTCAAGGACGGGAGTGCGCAAGTAATGATAATTTTATCTGGCACACGCGGTTGCTCGCCTTTGTAAATCTCCGCGCGCTTCTTGGGTTACACTGATCCGTTCTCTCGCTCGTGCGGGACGGAGCAAGGAAAGCGTTGCAAAGCAGGAAGTCTGTAACATTATTGTTGGGAAGACTTCGTGTGAGCGGTGAAAGTCAGCACTGTACACCTAGTGGTTCAAGTTCACAGAATTTTGATGCAGTCAGAAGATCTTGTAGGAAATAACTTCGCAGACGCTGCACACATTAGGTTTCCATTTATCTACCAAATAATTTGACAGAGTTCCAGAAGGCTTTCGTTATGTAACCAGGTCGTCGGCCGCCTCCGTGACATTGTGCAGGACATTACATCGTCAACACACAATAAGAAAGTATTTAGCAATAAACAAACCCATTCTTTGTAACAGAGCATTTGTAAAATATAATGAAAACCAAGAATACTAACCAAAATATGCTGGCTCCTATTCCTCGCACAAAAAGTTTAGGTCACAAGTATAACACCAACGGTAACTAAACCCACTCCCGGTTTGTGTGACGTCATCGTATGTACCTCCTGTATTCATCAACATTTTTTACTCTGTATTTTATTTTGGGGTGAAGTTCATTGTGTTAACAAAATTTAATATCGTGGATAAATAACGCTATTTTTACTAACGTAAAGCACAAACAAGTGCATTTACCCTAGTAACAAAAATAACGGAAACTTCAGTAATCCATAAAGTGCGGCCACTTTTACAGAACGTCCATATATAATAAAAATATTTCTAGGTTTTTATTTAGTTGAGCCTTCAGAACGCCTCGTAATGTTATAGTGGTAAATTTTACGCGAGAGATTTAGTGTTAAATGTGCAGATAACTAGATTGTCACAATCCTATCAAGAACAGTTTTCAAAAGTCATCAAGGGCAGTTTTCAAAAGCCATCAAGGACAGTTTTCAGAAGCCAGTCATCTGTTTTGCTTTAAGAGAATACCTTGTTTCTCACAGTTATACTACGACTATGCATATATTTGGAACTATAAATATATAAAAAATAGTTGGATTTGCGAAAATGGTAGAGACCATAATTGACATCCGTTTTAAATGGTACCGAATATGTTCATCATATTTTTGCTAATACATATAACCTTAAACATATTATTAAACTTCAGTTTAGTGTACTAAACAGAATTTAGTTAAGTTTACTCAATGGTTACGTCTTAATTTCAGTTTATCCCTCATTTTCTTCGCGGTAAAGACATTCAGGCAATGAAATGGGCGCTGTCTTTGTAAACAACAAACAACAGCATTATGTTTTACACACTTAGTAATATGTATTATTTTTTACTTTTATTCTTCAAAGCCTATCAAGAGCTAATGAGTACGGGATTGGGGAAGCACGTATTAAGTACGTGGACTAGGATTTGACTGTAACTGAATTTGAAGAAAACCATCCCAGTGGAGTGTTTAGGGATCTAACCCATGACCTTCTGTATGCGTGCCAGGTAGACTATTTTGCGGCATGAATAGTTTCACTCGGTCGTACTCATATAGGTTTGCATCAATATTCTTCTGTGTTCTCCTTCGGCCACAGAGTTAACGCGAACTTCTCACAGAAATATTATTACCGTGTTTGTTTTAATTGCCCGACGTTCTACCTGACGCGTTCCCACGGTTAGTTACTGGCCCAATCTTTATGAGTATTTTTTACCGGCCCTCAAACAAGAAGTTTTATTTCCTAACTGGTCAGACTCCATAGCTTATAATGTGGGCAGCATCGTAATTGGCTCTGGCGGTAACCAGTCAAGCGGATCCTGCCGAACTATAAATTGTAGCAGTAAGCTGAGTATCGTGAATATTCCTGGTTCACGGTTAGTTAAGCATTTTTTCAAAACCACCCTTTTAAAATAAAATCAGCCGGTAAATGCATACGTTTTCTCGTAAATTGGAATATTCTCAGCTTCTTTCTTGTATACGCATTAAAAAAAACTGGGTAGCAGTAAAATGCTTGGCTTTCCTAATAATTTGACGGTGTCGCTCGACCGACGTATAGATATTAGTAGGGCCAGTGACTTTTCGCGTAAAAATCGGAGCACACAGTAGACTTCAATACTATATACACACCTCAGCTATTGTTATACCTCCATTGGCTGCTGGTGCCGTGTCCGTCTTTGACCAAGCCACTCAGGACTAAGTAACTCCGACACTGAACCCTTCGTGATTCCTGCGCAAACTGTTCACACGGGCTAGAACATTTTTTAGCCAATCAAAAAAGCTGGACGACCCTACAGTGCTTTAGACTGTATCTTGTCCCGAAATCTTTTCGCGAAATATCACTGCCCCTAGATATTAGTAACGTGGTCAATGGCGACAGTGTTACAAGCAGCGGAAGTATGCGTAATGGGCAAGAAACTAATCTGGGCTTTCAAAAATGTTCAATACACCATGAACATAACTGTAGCACAAAAACTGCCACGGGCGGTGATACAAGCAAATTCCGCTAGCCGCGCGCAAAGTGCAAATGTGAAAGGGAATCGTGCCTCGCAAGGAAAGGTGCCTGAGCCCCGACGTTTATTGCCAAAGGTAGAATTGCGCAGTCAGTGAACGCGAGGGGTCGTGAATGTGAGGTTGTTGACGAACTTCCGTGTATTTGACACTGCTCTTGGCGCGCCTTTTCTTAATATTGCCTGATACAGACATTTTCTACTACTTCGTAAGCCACTGAAGGCGCTTCTTGCCATGTCTGTAACAGTTCAGTTCCTTCGACATCGCTTAGTGCTGTATATTTCCTGCTTACATGCAATTTTTGAGGCTCGTGAAACATCGGCAATTCAATAATTAATACAAAATATTTAAGTTTTAGGTAGGAAATATTGCTTTATCCAGTCCCGCTCTTAAAATCTGGAAAGCTGACAAGGAACAGTATATATAGTCTATTCGCAGTTTCTTTACACTTTTTGAATCAAACCATTGAAGAATCACCCCATGTATGACATAATTGTTTGGTTGTTTCCTAAATACGCCACATATCACAAGTATTCTGTACTTGTCTTAACATAAAAATATCCTATTTTTTGTTAAACTTAACATTTACTCATATTTTATATATACATTGTAGTATTAAATTTATAATTTATATAGTAACCGCGCCTGGACTATACTACATGACCAATTATCCGCATTCCTTTTCCCACATGGACTACATACTTCCGGGCAAGCACTATCACTGTAATACCAGGATATCTTAGAGGAAAAAAGTGTTGCTACATGAGCGATGATTTGTATTTTATCACCCTTCCCCTCTGCTGTTTGTATTCTGCAAATTGACGTTTTCTGTCTTGAAGTGTTTCATACTGTATTGATATTTACTCTGTTTGTGTTATAATTAGCACTTCATTCACCACTGCTGTTCAAGTTGTCTATAAGTGTATCAGTAAGTTTCCATCGATATGTAGGTATAAGTCTATATATGCCTATACCCTTTTAAAAAAAACGGCTTACGTTTACAATTGGCCCTGATTTCGTTGTTTAGACTTCTTGTTTTCAGTTACCTCTCTTCGAAATCCTCGATATTTAAAAATAATAAATTCCTTACCGTTTCTATTCTAGTCATTGTGTCCGTAGCCATTTAAATTTGTAAATTAATTAGGTTTACATAAGCCACCGCCTTGGTAAATGACGTAAAGAGTTAGGAGGACCCTTAAACTTTAATATTCATGAATTCGAATGTGGATTTGCTTTCTCCGAGTCGGTTTGAACGAACATGTGTTCGTGTGTGTACCGTTGTGATCCTAGTTCTGTGTGAGAAGGCATTTCCATTGACTCTTGCTTCAGGAAGTCGTACATTTGATATATCTCGCAGTCATAATTTCCGTCCGCAAATACATCTCCCAGTACTTTGTTTTTGCTAGTCATGTTTTGCAGTAGTGCGCATTTTGTTGACCAGCCTGCGTAAATTTAAGAATCGGTAAATTACAGATTATTTTATGTTTCGCAGATTAATTCAAAATGAACTGTAAATTGTGTAAATACTGTAAATTGTGTAAATATACACGTTGTTTACGCAAAGAGGGATCCTGGATGAGGGGCTGGGTCTGATTGAAGCCGACTGTCCTGCCCGAAGGACAGAACTGTCGTTTCTGCCAGCCAGAAGAATGGGCAAGTTGAAATATGAGATGGGAAGGGAGTAGCGGCGGAATAAAGGTGGATGACAGAACGGGGGTACTCCGAGAAAAACTTCCACACGTCAGTATGAGCAACACTCCTCAGATAATAATTCCACCCGCCGGGGTCTGGGATCGTACCAACAACCCCAGCGGGGCAACATTGAGTAAGGTTATGTTACTTTAAAATGAAAACCACCTAGCCGATTTCGGTTACACGAAGTTTATTGACATTAATGCATTATATGCAATATGCATTCACCGTCTTACCAAGCCGCTTACGAAACATCCATATTTCAGCCCCTAACTCAAACCTAACTTTTTTACGAGAATACAGTACAGGGACGTGACCTATAGTAATAACAGCAGCCTGATTAAGAACATCTGAATGAATAACAAACGTCTTACAACAAATTATATGACTTATTTCACTTTGATTAATATATGCAACAGAAGGAAAATGATTTAAAAAGACCACTACCAGGATCATATGTTAATCCCTGCTAAGTGAATCTTTACAAAATCGACACCAATACATCTTGACACTGAGAAACGTACTTAGCAAACCTATAGTCATGTTTACTAACATCAGTATTTATTTCATAAATATTCCTGAATACCTTTCTTTATCGGTATATTCTCCTTTTGTTAAGGTCTAACCTTTTTTTTTTTTTGTTTTTTTTTTGTCATATTTTTTATACCGATAGGATTTACCTTTCCTCAGACGTTCTGTGACGTCGTTCACTTGGCATTGATTCAGAAAGAATCATTACGACGAACACAAACGGACGCCCATGCCTTCCCCCGGAATCGAACCCGGAACCTCCCGCGCCACGAGCCGGCACGCAACCAACTGCGCCGCGGCAGTAGGCAACCACAGAGCCAGAGGTGGGTTAAACTCAAAATAAGTTAATACGACTGAATTTACTGAGCTGATCAACATGGTCAGAGGATCCTAAATGGACGTGCTTGCTCATTTGACGAGGAGGCTGGACCGTTGGTGATTCCTGCTTAACCTCCGGGGTGGCTTAATTAATAAGTTCCTTGTTGGTTTTCAAATAGTTCGGCGGAGCCTGCTGTAATCATGGAGGGACATCTTCTTTTACATTTTATGCGCACAACTGTGCGACGTAAAACCAGACTTATATTTTGATTATCGTCAGAGTACCGCCAGAGCTTAAAATAAATTAAGACGGAAATTTTCTGCACATAAATTACTTCGAAAGTGAAGTTGGGATACGTTTCTCGCTAGCTAGACCGAGCTTTATACAACCAGCTAGAGCGGAGAATATGGGACGTGGTGTTACAATAATTTTTTTCTAAAGGTGCTGGTAGAATCATCCACATGACAAATGAACAGCGAAGGTAATTGTCTAGCTCGTTGGATACGTATTCGAAGCGTAGAAGTGCAGTTTGGCGTGGTGACGCTAGAGTCGCCACGAGTATCTTGGCCGCCGGCACACTTGGCATGGCCAGGACCGGCCTCTTGCTATTTAAACAAACAAGGTGACGGCCGCAACGCTAACCATCAGTCGAGAACGGCGCCAGGAGTGCGTCAGCGTCATGCCCATGCTCGACGATATATGAGTACTGCACTGGGAGGCCCGCTACACATCGTGTTTTTTACCTATAGTCTATTCGCGGTTTATTCACACTTTTTGAACCGAAGCTTTGAAAAATCACCCGTTTGGTTGTTTCCTAAGTACGCCAAACATCACAAGCATTTTGTACTTGTCTTAACATAGCAATATCTTATTTTTGGTTAAAATTAACTTTTACTTATATTTTATCTATTCATTGTGGTATTTAATTTATAATTTATATGAGTAAAAATAGGGAGAAAATACGTGTGTTGGTAATGCCTAGTAAGAAATAGCTGTTATGCAAAATTTTATTACACTGTTAGTGCGCACGAATGCGGTGCTCGAGTCCCTTTGATGTAATTTTCCAGGTCCGGTTAAGCTTTGTTTGCACGAGGCGGAGGATTATCCTGGAAGTAGAACTTTTGCAGGGTTTCAGTAAAGCTGGAAGTATCCGTGAATGGACTATAAAGAGAATACAGTCCGCGCACTGAACGGCTGTTTTGCCATTTGGGCCTGTCGGAAACACATGGCTTGAACTCTTGGTTAGCACAACTCTTTTAAATGAGTTATACGTATTTTGAAAATGTATTAAGCTTCCTCTAACAGAGTTTAAATGTAGCGAATGTATGTGGAACTACGCAATTGCTTTATTATAAAATCATGAAGTAGTTGGAAAACTAAATTTAAAAAGCGTTACGTCACCGTTTAAACATATGATCTTGACAGTGCTACTGGCAGGCAAACCGTGAGCTAGTTGGGGACTCGCGCGAAAGACGAAAAATCAGTCTATCTTATAGTCTGATTGTTGCTCCGTTACCTGTGTTCCACAACGGTTACGCACAAAAAGACGATTATAGAACAACGATTAGTTGGACGATGGGCAAGGAGAGCCCATCGTCCATTGTAATGGACTCCGGCCCACCGCTGTATTTATTTTTCTTCATATCGGTATATTCACTAGAGGCAGTTGTCCACATAATAACTTTTCAAATAAAAAGTGTATGGTGATTGGCTTCATGTTGAACAGAAAGGGACTACAACCAAAAAAAAAAGTTTGTTTACATGTCCCGTTTTTGGTGAACGGCTATCTCCGTAGAGCAAGGAAGTAGCTGTCACGCGATTAACTAGAGGCTCAGCATGATGTTTTTCAGAATATACACGTAGTTTCGCCGTAGACTAAAGATGAGGTTAGAGTGATTTTTAGTCGTCTGCGCACGTCCCCAACATTTAATCAAGAATTGCCAAAATAACTGTCAATTTCACGTGTTTACGTTTGGTTTTACCATCAATCCGAGTTTTTACGGAGGCGAAAAAATAACATTTTTCGTAAAGTGATTACATCGTATTTGCGTTACAACATAGTCAAAAGTAATTTACTAGCATATCAAAGTACTTATTTAAGTAAACAGCGTGTTCATCCTATCAGTCCCAGACCCAAATAAACAAATCATTTTATTAGGTGTTGCCGTGAACAAATTTTTTGTTCGAAACTGCACTAGTATCAGTGTAACCTCTGTCGTGTCGGGAACAACAAAAATGTGCTTATGTTTAATGTTATTGGTAGCAACTGCTTATGACACAACGAATGGTGTCTCCCATCATATATGAGGGACTCCCCTTTTTAGACGTTTTTTTCTGCTGTTTAAAGTGTAGATTATTTAATACTATATCGCAGGCCCGTAACCGGGCTTACATCTTGGTGGTTGGGGGGGGGGCAATGATTGCCCTACCTGAGTNGTGTGTGCGTAGAGCGGGAGAGAGAGAGAGAGAGAGAGAGAGAGAGAGAGAGAGAGAGTTAGTGAGAACAAAAAAAAAAGGTTAATAATTGGAATATAGTTTTCACAGGAGAATCCATTATATTTTAGTGGAATAGAAATTATTCAACACATTTTATATTATGTTTATAAAAGTTTTGAGTAAAGTAAGAATAGAAAAAAATACACTCTTATTGGTGTAATTTCTCGCAGACCATAGTGTTATGAGCTTTTCACATGAAATTAAATAATTTATTAAATTAAAATTTATGAGGGGCCAAAAAATGTTAAGGGACGGAGGCCTTGGTTTCCCTATCCCCTCCACCCCTGGCTCCATCACGAAATCTATATTAATTAAGTAGCCTTAGGCCACTGGGAATGCAAATTTATTTATCAAGTATTGTGTATACGTTTAAAGTAAACAATAAGAAGATCCATACTCATTTAACAGTTATTAATAACAAACATGTCCATTGTCTTAACACAAGACAAGCAAGCAACATTCCCATGAAGACAGTCAACAAAGCTAAATATGGTTATACTAGTACAAGAGTTAGTTTAAGTAGACTGTTTAATATTTTACCAGGTTACATTAAATGGATAAGGCATTTATTAAAATGGCAAAGGAGTATCTTTGGTCTGTCTATAATGAAGAATCTATACATATGACTATAAATACTAAACCAATTAAGCTAACCTTTTAAAAACCACTAAATTGCTATCTGATCTCTGCAATGATTATTATATTAAACTGTGGAAATCCACAAAAATTCTATATGTATGTGCTCTTTGCAATGCCTATNTCTCTGCAATGATTATTATATTAAACTGTGGAAATCCACAAAAATTCTATATGTATGTGCTCTTTGCAATGCCTATATCTGTATATTGTTAACGTGTGAACATCTGTAATTCACTATCTGCAGTGTAATAACTATAGTTATTGTGTCTTGTAACTCTGTGTCTTATTAATCTTAGTAATCCTTGAAAATCTTCACATTAATCCTATTTGCATTTTTAGTAACGCTGTGTGATGATGCATGTGAAATGAAAATGAATGTAATGAAAACTGCTGCATTGTTTTCTTTCTCCGTTATTTTGGAACCGGTTTTGTGTGTTTCATGTGCTGAAAAAAGTGCAGAAATGTTTCAGAGTGGCGTTGAGCTCCTGTCCTTTATAGTTATGGTAGGTTGGTATGATTTACAGACCTTGTTGACGCCTTAAATTGACCTTGATAGTCTGGCGTTGGAGCGGGTGAGGGGGGTAGGGAGCAGCAAACTCAGCGATAACCCCTTCCGATGGTAAGTGCATCGCGTTCTTGTCAGTATACGGCTGTACATTTTCCTCACTCATCGTGTGCTGGTTTTCTCCGAGTATTCCCTTAACTAGTGGATTTATCTCTTAGTCTAGTTAATTACGTGAATTTAGGTTAACCTTGCAGTAGGCCGCAAATGCTTCTGATTGTGAGCGCTGTGGTGGAAAAACCGAGTGTCTTTAAGTTAATGCAGGTGCCGTGAGTTTTTAAATTGCTAACCCCAAAGTAAACATTCTGTCACAATGTACGTTCGAAGTCACAGTAAATGTTACATATATGTTGAAGCAATACCGGGAATACTATTAAATTATGTAGCGGTTACAACGGAGCACTTCTGTGAATTTCGTTTATCCCACCCTCGTTCGCCAGGTTCCAGTCAACGTCGTTGTTAGATTATATGTAATTTTTACCATAGTGACTTGTGAAAATTGTAAAATCGTATAGACATATATGTACAATACGTGTTATCACATGTATGGTTCAACTTGTAACACCTTGCAACCACCTGTCATTTGTTACGTTGTACCTTAGGCCCGCGCACAGGATTTAAAAATGGAATGTGTTGTTCACGTAGGGCTGTATCAACTTTTCCTTCAGTTTCACAATGGACATAACTTTCTGGTGTATGTAAGATATGTGATTTTCGCGAAAAGAGTTTTCCGTCTAGTTGACTTTCAAACCACTTTAACTCGGATCCACTTTCACGATTTCATTGTTTTACCTGGTATGCATCTTACATGTCTGCCTGTGAATCACAGACGTTCAATGCCGAAGTAACCTTATTCTGATTAGTGCATTCATATACCACGTTTTGTCACAAGGACACGTGACCACTAACCAAAGGAAAATTGCAAGTGTGCACATTGGATAGTGAAGTCTACCCTTTGTGGAGCTCTTTTTCACGAAAATCAGGTGTCCCTAGGTATAGTTTGTTCACGGATAATTGAGCACTTTTTTGAACTTGTTTCATCTTAATTTCGTATCCTTCCGCCATTACTAAAATTTACATTGCCATGTTTCTAGTGACTTAATTCATGCGTCAGTAAAGTGAAAACCTGAAATTGTTGGAAACCTAAATGTGTTAATATGCCGTTTCGTACTCTAATGTGTGTAAAGCAGAGAAATTCCAATTTAATTTGCGATNGAAACCTAAATGTGTTAATATGCCGTTTCGTACTCTAATGTGTGTAAAGCAGAGAAATTCCAATTTAATTTGCGATAAATTTAAAAATTACACTCAGTATACAACGTCAAGACTTTGGAATATTTTTCGTAATTTTCTGCCAATTTAAATGTGAGTTTGCTTTCTAGTGTTCGGCAGCAGTTTTTTTTTAAGTGACCGGACAGAGATTTTTTTTTTCAAAGGTTGATTTTAAAAGTGTTTACCATTAACAGTCTATACAGCCCATTTATAAAAATATTCAAGGGACAACCAAATAGCATAATTTTTAGAGGATAAATAAAACTGACATTGGCACAATTTATTTATAATTCTTAAAAATGCTTTTTATTTTTGTTTTACTGCTTGCAACTTCATGGGAGGGGTTTAATCCCCAAAACCCCTCCTGTGTGCACGGTCCTGTCAGGTGTAACTCAGTCTAGCATGTTGCATATGCTGTGCGTGTACGCGCGCACGCAGAATCTCACACACGTAGTAATATGTAGTTTTCACGTTTGTTTACTACCTAAAAATACTTGGTGCCGGAAAAAAGTATGAGATTTTTGTAGAGGAACGATTGTTTCTCTACTAGTTGTACAATAATACCTGGGCAAGGATAGCACATTTATAGAGTTCGGTGAACTGTTGGTTGGATTTCACAGCGCTTCGTAAGAGTCGTACTCGCCTGTTCGTTGCCTACGTGTATAGTGGGTATAGTTCATTCACGGTTACTTCCAACTTTTTTGAAGCCCTGATAAAGTTCTACTCCCAGTNTACGTGTATAGTGGGTATAGTTCATTCACGGTTACTTCCAACTTTTTTGAAGCCCTGATAAAGTTCTACTCCCAGTATATTCGTCCGCCCCATGCAAACAAAGCTTAGAAAATTACACCAGAGGGCAACGCACCACATTCGTGCGCGGTCAGTGTAATAATATTTTGCACAAGAACTATTTATTGAAAAGCATTACCAACACACCTATTGTCTCTCTGCCTTTATTCTTATGGGTTGTTTCCATGTGTCGAGAGTTGCCCAGTGTGTGTTTAATAAACTTAAATGCGACCGCAAAAGTAATTATTAAAACGAATTCGCGATATATTTTTATCTCTATACGTTAACTTTTGAGGTATGACCTGTAATGGTTTATTAGTGAGATAATTCTATTTGATGTTTTCTTGTGCCTCGAAAAGGAAATTATTCCTTTTAACATTATCAGTTTGTTAACATTCGAAAGATAATTTTATCTTGGATATAGATTATTTCAGAGCTGCTTTTAACAGGTGTTAACATTTTAGAATGTGAAATGCTGTTTACTTTGGGTTTCAACATATGTATATTTCCGTAACAGAACAAATAAGGAGAAAACAACATTTCAGTTAATTCAAAGGGCAAAGTTCACGTTATGTTCCGCCGTGTTGTCACGAAATTTTTCATAGCAAAAATTATAACGTCCAGTAGGGAAAAGACTGGCGTTATCTGGGAAGGTTACAGCCCAAGAAGGCTGGTCATTAGACAAAGCAAATCAGTGAATTATCCAACCAATTAGAGAAAGTTAATTAGGCCGAAACGAGAATTTCTACGACTGTAACTAAAACAGATAGGATACACCCCAAGAAAATGCAAAGGTGAAACGGCCTCTTATTGTGAACTCCAGCCGCACACGTCAACAAAATGGCGCCAGTGGCCACCAACATTTCGGAACGCCGATCGTCAATCAGCGCGTGTTAACTTACTAGCCAGTCGGCACCGCGGCACGCAGTAGCCAGACACGTGGCTCACTTGCAAGAGCCTCGCGCAGCTAATCAGAGAATAGGTACGCTCACACCAAAGGAACAGCCAAACGCCATTTAGCCTCTGTTGCTTATCTATTCTGTGCCCCAAGCAATGTTCAGACTACATCCGGCGAGGCCGACGCCAATAGTAGTCTAGAAACTCAACTGCGACACATAATTGCCTGAGTGCAGGGGCGGAAAGATGTTTGGTGAACAGAACACAGGGAAAAAATGCATACAGTATATGCCATACCAGACATAAAAGCGCTTACAAAAGCGCTGAGTCACAATGGTTGAGGTGGAGCAGTTTTGGAATGGAGACGGAGGAGAAAGCGGGAGTCAGTTGAGAAAATCCTAAAATCACAGCCGTGTCAACTCTACTACTCACACGATAGTCACCTCCTGTAAAATTCCCGATTCCCAAGAACCTTGGATTGGACCGGGGAGGGTTTCCTACTAACCACTAAGCCATCACGCGCTTCTCACTATTACCAAACTTTAAAATGGAAATTATAGAATATTTTAATGATTACATGTTTGGTATCATTTGGGAGAGATCATGCTTGCACTTTGTGTTTACTGGCGTGTTTTATAGACTCCCCTTACACTTTCTTTTCTTATAGCAAGTTATCAGGCGGATTTTTTAATGGATAGATAGGCGGAGAGATGTTTCTTTATCTAAACTCTGGATTCATGTACTTTATTTTATCAGTGTGATGGTGTCCCCTACCTGCTCGGTCTAATTTTTAAAACGGCTAAATATTATATGTTTTGCTATACACATGCCGTACTTCCATATTTCGGCATCTCATCTATTTACCAACTGTAGTTATTCAATAAAATCGTGTGTCATAAATTTTAGCAATAGTGTGTTTAATTCTTGCCATAACCTCAGCCGAATAATATATTCTACACCACTCCTTACTGCGTAGAACGAGTTTTTGTTGCATGGATTTTGTATTGTCGGGATGGTGTGGATTTCTTCAGACATGCCAATTACCTCAAAAGAAGCTGAACAGTACTTTATTAAAATTTGGGTTATTATTCTTTGCAGATAGAAAATAATTGTACCTAGTTGCATTAGTAATTTGTATGGTGCTGGCGTTGTTCAAATCTGTGAGATATTCGAAAAAGGTGTGCCTAAAATATTCTTACAGTTTTGATTAATAGTCGATGATCATACCACTGGTCATGCATAAGTTGTATTCTTTCTGTGTATTCCTAATTAGTTGGATATTCGCTTGTGGGGCAAGTTTGAAAGCAAAAATTAATAAAATTTTCTTGGAGCAGGTTGCGGGGTAGATAACACACTTCTGGCCATTTAAAGTGCAAAAAGGACGCATCTCAAGGATTCCACATTAGGGGAATGCGTAGAGCAGGGTAGGACAATGACGAGATTAGTTTTCAGCTGAGTGGCGCAGCACGTGCGCCAATAGCGACACTGATAAGCGGTATGTACAGTGGAGGTCGAGGAGCCGCAGAGGGGTAATATCATTGTTTTCCCGCTGTTCTTGTGTACAGATGAATTGAGCATGCCACATCGAAGAACACAACAACCCTACGAACAGATTTCCGCCTTTAACACCTGGATAATCGTGGTCTATCAGGGTTGTGGATTATCCTACCGCAATTTGGTTCTCGTGTTGGAAGAAATGCAACCACAGTGAAGTGGATATAGATCAGTGGGTGTATGAGGGACGCGCTAAACGACGTGCAGGAAAACAAATACCCTATCGCACCAACGAACGCGAAGACAGACATCTGGTGCGCATGGCTATTACGGACCGTACAGCCATATCAAAAACCCTCGCTCAGGAGTTCAGGCACGTGGCACATCAAACAGGCTCCCGTTACTGCGACTGCCACTGACTGTTCACCACAGGCGCTNCTCAGGAGTTCAGGCACGTGGCACATCAAACAGGCTCCCGTTACTGCGACTGCCACTGACTGTTCACCACAGGCGCTTGCGGCTGCAGTGGTGCATGGAACGTCGGGTCTGGGGGGACGAAAGGCATGCCATAGTCTTCTCCGACGAATCTCGCTTCTGCTTGCAGCACCTCGATGGTCGCATCTGTGTCTGGCAGCANGGCATGCCATAGTCTTCTCCGACGAATCTCGCTTCTGCTTGCAGCACCTCGATGGTCGCATCTGTGTCTGGCAGCACCGTGGTGCACGCCTGGCCGATTCTTGCATTGTGCACCTTCATATCGACCCAGCACTTTGAATTATGGAATAGGTGCCATCGGATCCCAGTCCGCATCGCTGGTATGCTGATCAGCAACCGTTACATCGCGGAGGTGTTGGAGCTTGTTGTTGTTCACTATCTTCAGGGCTAGCCTGGGGTCATATACCAACAGGCCAACGCGTGACCGCATGTGACACATATCGTCCGACGATTTCTGGATGAACACCATGTCACACTGCTTCCTTGGCCTGTGCTTCACCGGATCTCTCGCCCATCGAAAACGTGTGGTCCATGGTCGGAAGACCACTGGCCTGCCACATAACACCCGCAGCCACAACGTATGAGCTTTGGGAAAGCATCGAAGCAGCATGGGTNTACGTGTATAGTGGGTATAGTTCATTCACGGTTACTTCCAACTTTTTTGAAGCCCTGATAAAGTTCTACTCCCAGCATATTCGTCCGCCCCATGCAAACAAAGCTTAGAAAATTACACCAGAGGGCAACGCACCACATTCGTGCGCGGTCAGTGTAATAATATTTTGCACAAGAACTATTTATTGAAAAGCATTACCAACACACCTATTTTCTCTCTGCCTTTATTCTTATGGGTTGTTTCCATGTGTCGAGAGTTGCCCAGTGTGTGTTTAATAAATGAATTCGCGATATTATTTTATCTCTATACGTTAACTTTTGAGGTATGACCTGTAATGGTTTATTAGTGAGATAATTCTATTTGATGTTTTCTTGTGCCTCGAAAAGGAAATTATTCCTTTTAACATTATCAGTTTGTTAACATTTGAAAGATAATTTTATCTTGGATATAGATTATTTCAGAGCTGCTTTTAACAGGTGTTAACATTTTAGAATGTGAAATGCTGTTTACTTTGTGTTTCAACATATGTATATTTCTGTAACAGAACAAATAAGGAGAAAACAACATTTAAGTTAATTCAAAGGGCAAAATTCACGTTATGTTCCGCCGTGTCGTCACGAAATTTTTCATAGCAAAAACTATAATGTCCAGTAGACAAGACTGACGTTATCTGGGAAGGTTACAGCCCAAGAAGGCTGATCACTAGACAAAGCAAATCAATTAATTATCCAACCAATGAGAGAAAGTTGATAAGGTCGAAACGAGAATTTCTACGACTGTAACTAAAACAGATAGGATACACCCCAAGAAAATGCAAAGGTGAAACGGTCTTTTATTGTGAACTCCAGCCGCACACGTCAACAAAATGGCGGCAGTGGCCACCAAGATGTCGGAACGCCGATCGTCAATCAGCGCGTGCTAACTTACTAGCCAGCCGGCACCGCGGCACGCAGTAGCCAGTCAGACACGTGCCTCACTTGCAAGAGCCTCACGCAGCTAATCAGAGAATAGGCACGCTCACACCAAAGGAACAGCCAAACGCCATTTAGCCTCTGTTGCTTATCTATTCTGTGCCATAAGCAATGTTCGGACTGCATCCGGCGAGGCCGACGCCACTAGTAGTCTAGAAACTCAACTGCAGCACATAATTGCCTGAGTGCAGGGGCGGAAAGGATGTTTAGTGAACAGAACACAAGGAAAAAATACATACAGTATATGCCATACCAGACATAAAAGCGCTTACAAAAGCGCTGTGTCACAATGGTTGAGGTGGAGCAGTTGTGGAATGGAGACGAAGGAGAAAGCGGGAGTCAGTTGAGAAAATCCTAAAATCACAGCCGTGTCAACTCTACTACTCACACGATAGTCACCTCCTGTAAAATTCCCGATTCCCAAGAACCTTGGATTGGACCGGGGAGGGTTTCCTACTAACCACTAAGCCATCACACGCTTCTCACTATTACCAAACTTTAAAATGGAAATTATAGAAGATTTTAATGATTACATGTTTGGTATCATTTGGGAAAGATCATGTTTGCACTTTGTGTTTACTGGCGTGTTTTATAGACTCCCCTTACACTTTCTCTTCTTATAGCAAGTTATCAGGCATATTTTTTAATGGATAGATAGGCGGAGAGATGTTTCTTTATCTAAACTCTGGATTCATGTACTTTATTTTATCAGTATGATGGTGTCCCCTACCTGCTCCGTCTAATTTTTAAAACGGCTAAATATTATATTTTTTGCTATACACATACCACTTCCCGTGCCGTACTTCCATATTTCGGCATCTCATCTATTTACCCACTGTAGTTATTCAATAAAATCGTGTGTCATAAATTTTAGCAATAGTGTGTTTAATTCTTGCCATAACCTCAGCCGAATGATATATTCTACACCACTCCTTACTGCGTAGAACGAGTTTTTGTTGCATGGATTTTGTAGTGTCGGGATGGTGTGGATTTCTTCAGACATGCCAATTACCTCAAAAGAAGCTGAACAGTACTTAATTAAAATTTGGGTTATTATTCTTTGCAGATAGAAAATAATTGTAGCTAGTTACATTAGTAATTTGTATGGTGCTGGCGTTGTTCAAATCTGTGAGATATTCCAAAAAGGTGTGCCTAAAATATTCGCTTGTGGGGCAAGTTTGAAAGCAAAAATTAATTAAATTTTCTTGGAGCAGGTTGCGGGGTAGATAACACACTGCTGGCCATTAAAAGTGCAAAAAGGACGCATCTCAAGGATTCCACATTAGGGAAATGCGTAGAGCAGGGTAGGACAATGACGAGATTAGTTTTCAGCTGAGTGGCGCAGCACGTGCGCCAATGGCGACACTGATAAGCGGTATGTACAGTGGAGGTCGAGGAGCCGCAGAGGGGTAATATCATTGTTTTCCCGCTGTTCTTGTGTACAGATGAATTGAGCATGCCACATCGAAGAACACAACAACCCTACGAACAGATTTCCGCCTTTAACACCTGGATAATCGTGGTCTATCAGGGTTGTGGATTATCCTACCGCAATTTGGTTCTCGTGTTGGAAGAAATGCAACCACAGTGAAGTGGATATAGATCAGTGGGTGTATGAGGGACGCGCTAAACGACGTGCAGGAAAACAAATACCCTATCGCACCAACGAACGCGAAGACAGACATCTGGTGCGCATGGCTATTACGGACCGTACAGCCATATCAAAAACCCTCGTTCAGGAGTTCAGGCACGTGGCACATCAAACAGGCTCCCGTTACTGCGACTGCCGCTGACTGTTCACCACAGGCGCTTGCGGCTGCAGTGGTGCATGGAACGTCGGGTCTGGAGGGACGAATGGCATGCCATAGTCTTCTCCGACGAATCTCGCTTCTGCTTGCAGCACCTCGATGGTCGCATCTGTGTCTGGCAGCACCGTGGTGCACGCCTGGCCGATTCTTGCATTGTGCACCTTCATATCGACCCAGCACTTTGAATTATGGAATAGGTGCCATCGGATCCCAGTCCGCATCGCTGGTATGCTGATCAGCAACCGTTACATCGCGGAGGTGTTGGAGCTTGTTGTTGTCCACTATCTTCAGGGCTAGCCTGGGGTCATATACCAACAGGCCAACGCGTGACCGCATGTGACACATATCGTCCGACGATTTCTGGATGAACACCATGTCACACTGCTTCCTTGGCCTGTGCTTCACCGGATCTCTCGCCCATCGAAAACGTGTGGTCCATGGTCGGAAGACCACTGGCCTGCCACATAACACCCGCAGCCACAACGTATGAGCTTTGGGAAAGCATCGAAGCAGCATGGGTGGAGATGCCTCAGACGGACGTCCAACGTCACTTCCTCTTGCGCTTATTGCCGCCCGTGGTGGGGCCACACACTACTGATTTCCCCATGTTCTAACGTTATACCGAGCTGTAAGATTAATCATGTCACCTGTGTATGGTTGGTATTCTGTCCAATAAATCTGGTTGTGATAGCTCACGTCCTTATTGATGTTGCAATTTTAGTGGCCAGCAGTGTATATGTATGCAATAAGGATAGCCATTCAGAGATATAAGCAACGTACGTTAAAAGCAGTAATATTTTCACATCTTACGAAGAAAATTAAAACTTACGGTGCAATTTTCTGAGTTTTTTGTCCGCCGTTTCACTTCTTGGTTTGCTACAAAAATAATGTTATTTCTTGGAATGTATACTGCAAATGTACAGGAAATGTACTGCTTATCACCGGCCTTATTGTATTGTTTTCCTGCTGTTGCGAAAAGTAGTTTACAAGCTAAGCTGCACGTAACTTTCAACTAAAAATGGCACACTCGCCACATAATCGATTGCTTGAAAGCACAGAAGAGTAATGGTTCCTCTGTTGGCGGCGAACTAATTTCTTCGTATATTCAGTTGCTCATACAATATACTGGGCAATGTGCTGCCACTCGTACTCCCTCATGTGTGTATTCGTACATCCGCTTGAGCGACACTAGGTAAGCTGCACGTGAAACAGTAATTGTGATACAGTCGTTACAAAATATCTGGGCAACATCGGGAAAATTTGTGAATAAGCTGATGTTTCTTGTCGTAACTATCTGCTTAGATATGCTGTTCCTTGGGTNGCAACATCGGGAAAATTTGTGAATAAGCTGATGTTTCTTGTCGTAACTATCTGCTTAGATATGCTGTTCCTTGGGTAAGAACGTGTTGAGATAGTGGCCGTGTCTCATACCCACCTCGTTTCGTCAAAAACATCAGAAAGACTCGATTTTGTTACCGCTAGTGAGAGAGTAAATTACTTGTCAATTACTTGTTAATGAATCAAAAATGTAGCCTTAAAGACGGGAGAAAATGCATTCAGTCAGTAGGTCTATTTAATAATTTTTTTTTTTTTTTTACGATTACTAAACCTCTTTTCGAGGGTTTTTTGATAACATTTTTCTATCCGTTTCCGAGCATGTAGATCGTTTGCTCTGGGCTGTGTTCCAACATAATGTATTGTACAGATGTGAAATGATTATCACTTCAGCGCTAGTTCCACTTATCACATATGAAACTAAAGAATAAATTGCATGCATATTGAGAACTTCTATATATTCGTTTGGCATTCCAGAGAAGTGTGCTTAAAAACGTGGTTAAATAATGTCAGTTATTGGTTTGATTTTTCTCAGAAAAACTCGGGTAAATTTTTCTACTGTGCGGTTTTCGTTACGGAATTTCTGCCGAGATGTAGACAATAGGATATTCGCAGTCGTAAGTAAAGAATGGCTTTCGTTGGAAATGCGTTCAGAGAAATGCTAACCTTTTCTTGTAGCAGCGCTGACGAAGTGATTGGTGCTAACAAAGGAGTTACTTCTTTGCGGTGGAGAAATATCCGTCTATAATTCCTCAGAGCTCGGTTTTCTATTGGAGTATATCGCTTTACTATTGAAAAATCGTTCCACTGAACTCTTACTTGAAAGTATACTTCTTGTTTTTAGTGTTTTTCTCAACAAAACTCCTTCATAATGCATGATTTGAACAGAAAATTACCAGTTATTTTTCTTAACATCTTACTTTCTCAGGTTATACATAACCATCTGCTTTGCAGTTAGGCTATTTTTTATCATTCAGTTAAGTTGACTTATAAAAGAGGAAATACTGGAAAAAAATTACACTGATTTGGTTATTAATGTGAATTAAATACTTTTCCAAACCGTGCACAGTTCCAGAAATTGTTATTCTGCGTGTAGTTTTTATTACAGAGCTCACAGTTACATATAACTGAAATAAATTGTTATTAAATAATGTTTTTCATACTCTAAATAAACAACAACTTAGTTATAAAAATTTAGATAATTTTATGTTAACAAATATCGATGGACCAAAATTAACCCAGTTTCAGCAATGCTTCGAATTCTTTTAGTTTTTACGAGTACTTAATTAAAAGTTCCCCGCAGTACTTCAAAATGCATAAATTAATAATTTTTATAAAGTTAACTTAGCAAAAATGTCAAAACATGTTTGTTTGGGTTTCCTAAGTTAAGCACAGGGGCACGTTTTAAGTGCTACAAAAATAAGAACCATAAAAAAATGTTGCGATAATAGAGACATTACTTTCCAGGATTTTGATCAACGCTACAGACTTCAGCACAAAGGTACCCACGACAGCTTCTGTGTAAATAGCGGTAGCAGCCTTTGTTTGCCAACCCATGAAGACGACATAATACACTAAGCCAGATTTAGTGTTAAAACAATTTGTGAAATAACTTTCACTGAAAATCAGTGGATAAGCTACTTCCGACTGGAAAATCAAGCAAATGAACTGGCAACAAGTGACTTATGGCAGTGGAATTCTCGACATTCTGTGGGAATCACAAATAAATCAGTGAAATGCAGCATCATATTAATTGGTTATCTGGCACTGATTATCAGTAGCTCAATTTTCACTGATTTGGCTCAATTCTCACTGTTTCAGATTTAGAGTGTAGAGTTTCTTTTTTGTTGTCTAAGGCAATCTCTGTGGCAACGGTCACCGTACCTTTGTACCGCGAGGTTCCGTGTTCGATTCTGGAGTAAGCCATGGATGGATGTGCCGTTTACAAATTTAAGTGTAGGTTAACATTGATGCCAACTTTTATGCCAACAGACTCGTCAAAAATGGGGANGGGGGGGGGAGCTCCACATTTTCGATGAGTCTGTTGGCATAATAGTTGTGCAGGGACTTACTAAGTCAATAAAATCCAAACGTATTATACAATGGAGAATATTCCTCTGGTGAACAGTCACCACTTTAAATAGTAATAATATTATGGCTTTTTTCCTACTTTGCAGTTAGTTGTGACTTAAGTGCAACGATTATGACGAGAGCGTACGTATGTATCTTCATACATTAAAAAAGTTTATTCAATTTTTAATTTGTGCTGTATTATATAAGCCCTATGTATGATTTATCGCGTCTGGTGTTTTTGCCTTTTTTTTCCCCCCTTTTTTTTCTTCGTAAATGCTGGATAAGTTTGTGAGTTAGTAAATTGCACAGATTCCCACATCGTTCCATTCGTTCGCAATTTCGTAGCAGCTATGAAATGAAAATTTATGTCGACAGTATTTCAAAGAGTGAAATTACGTCAACATTTAGAGTGTTTAGTTTGTTTTGCATTTCCAGTAAGCTTGTTTGCAGCTACTTTACGATGCTGAGTTGCTAGACGTCGGTTTGATTATGCTATTCCGTACTTTAATTTAAACAGAGTTTAACGACTGCGTCTAATGCACGTCTTCTTACGTGGGAATTACTTAGAAACTAACCCAACACTTATTACTAAAGCAGAACTGACACGTCGTAACGTTACTGGGATTCGAAGCTAGAACTAGAGGCACTCTCAGACTTGGTGAGACNTGAAGTGCTACTTCTGAAAAAGATCTAGTATAGACCATTAACTGTTACTTCACACTTTTCTGAAGTCCTGCTAAAGTTCTACTCTTGGTAACCGATTACGTATCCTTCCGCTACATGTAAACATGAACACTGGCATGTGACTAATACGTTTTAACTGTCAAATGCTTTGTTTACTGTCTTCAGCTGTTCATAGAATTCTGTTATATTTCAAATAACATTTCGTACGGATGTCCACAATTTAGGCCTATAGCCATATGTATGTCAGCTTTATGACTTTTAACAATGCCTATATTGACGATAGTTCATGCTGTTATTATTTTACATTGTTAACACATGTGTTATACACGACATAGCACATTACACGTAATGCACGCTAATATTTTGCCGCGGTTGTGTTTAACCCTGTTATAACTGCGAGGTAAAGAACTGCAGTATTAAACCTCTTGTTATTGATGTATGTAAGATTATTTCTTTAAAAGGACAGCATCTGTTGGAATAAATATTACAACGAAGGGACAACCAGTCCAACGAAAAGACACAGTATATTCAGTCATGCAACTCGTGTCGCTGATATTTTGTACGTAGCAGCGACAAACTTAATTAGTGGTGAAAATGCACACAGATAGGCCTGCCGTAACTTTTATTCCGCTCATATTTCTATGCATTGGTACTTACTGTTTGTTTGCTAGGTTTATTTAATTATTTATTAAAATATATCTGGCTGGGCCTAGTATTTTGTTGGGATTGTGCCAAACATTCAAATCACAGAAACGCAAGCACACAATTGTGTTTCAAACACCTAGGGCAAAGTTACTTTGTAATAAATAAACAGATGTGATTTTCAAAAAAATTAATTTCATCATAAAATCAGTTTACGGTTAAAGAGTATAAATTTCAATCACGTAGGCCTTCACACTGGTCCAACGTAACGTACAGACAGCAATACTCGTTCACACATAGCGGTCACGACGCACGTTACATTATATATATTACTGCCGTGGATAAACAGATTTATCACAACATCGTAACTTGCCTAGGTAGGTTTAAAAATCACAACGTGTACAAACTGGTAGTACGTTTCAGTATTTTTCACAAGAAGAGAAATTAACGCTTCCTTCAGTCTCTTTTTTTCTATGAGCAACAAGTCATGTCGCCAGTCGCCACTTCTGCCAACATCAAATTTGTAACCGCCCCGCTGTCACATCTCAATATATTATAATAAGTATTCAAACAATACAATCTTGTTTCAGTTGTAAATTACAAATTCAAAAATCTTTATTTTTGCTGTAATAAATATGCTAAAGTTGAAAACGTGTATAATTTTCCTGCTGCTACCAGCGGTACGAAACTCCCCGAGAGAGAGAGAGAGAGCGAGCGAGAGAGAGAGAGAGAGAGAGAGAGAAACTCCGCTGCACCTATTCGTTTCTTCCTCGGACGAAAAAAGAACACCATGTCACTAGGGCCAACACACCGTAATTTGCGCTGATATTTTTAACTGTAACAATGAAACATGTTTCGTTCAGTGCTACCTAAAAATTTAATTATATCAATAGGCAACGTTTAATTTACAGATAACGTATCAAAAAACTAGTTTTAAACAATATGTTATCTGAGAAATATTTATTTCTAGCCGTTGCCAACACATCGCTGCTCTCACTGTTGTTAATTCGTATTTAATACGAAATAAATAGTGCAATTTATAGAAAATACTAAGTTAAAGTTTCATTTATTCAAGAATACAATAATTCTAAGTTAATCGCGGTGCTGTATATTTGTGTTATACAGGTTATTTAAAACGCAGGTTGACATGTTAATCCTAGGATGATTTTTCAAAGGTTCGTTTCAAAACATCCGGAGAAACAGCAAATTGACTAAAGCGAAAATTTGAGGAAGTTTTCATAAAAATGTACCTATGCGGAAATGAAGCCGAAAGTTGAAGCTGGCGAGGCAGGTGAACTTGCCTGATGTTGTTACGAGAGAACTCCGGTATTAAACATTGTCATTAACACCGTGACAAGGAGTCACGTAACGCCAAGATAACAAACGACCTCCAAACCAAGTCTCGTGCCTGTCCTTCACGTCTTCCTAAGTAGTATTACTTTCTTCCCTAATTTATGTACTGAACACTGTAAAAAACGCTTCCTTTGCTGCAACTCATAATTTGTTGCCCCAAAGAAAATTTTTTTTTTATATGAACCATTGCAAAGTATTCTTGCCACAAACATAATTTATGTTTGATCTTTTTAGAGATGACTATGATAACCTTGCATTGTCGTTACAGTAGTTCATCAGACACTTTTGTGGTAATGTCAGTTACCCTAGAAAGAAAATTTGTGCTCTGACAAACAAACGTAATTTGTAAATAAGAGAGAAGTAACATATATTTCAAAATAATACCGAAAAAAAAACTAGGGCGGCTCCGAGTTTCGTACCCACACACCTTGTGTTGTTAACCTAACGCCCTACATCACACACAACTGTGTCATTTGCGTTCGGATTACTTTTGATAGGCATATTATTTGAGGCAGTAACAAGGGCCGGAATACAATGCCACCTCTTGGGAAGAATTGCGATTAGTGGTGTGGAGAATCACCGGACTTCAGAATGACATTAAACGTCTGCAAGACGACTATAAATTTGCTCAACTGCAATTTCGTAACTTCAGAATATACTTATTGCTAACGTTTGCGTTGGGATAACAGTCACGTACCGATAACTGCAATGTATGACAGAAAACCTTTATACCGTTACCTTTGGTACAAAGTAATATTTCTTTACTGTGAACAAAATCAGCTCAAATAATGTTTATTTCTTTGCTATAAAGAAAGGTAATATTGCCATAAAACAAATACGCATAAAGAAAGCATTTATTAGCAGCAAACTTATGTTTATGTAACATTGTATTTTAGTTAAAACTACGTTGTGTTACTATAAACAAAACAGCCTCAAAGAAATGGTTTTCTTTGTCGTGCAGAAAACTATGTGTGGATTTTCTTAGAGTGAAAGTTATTAAAGCAGACACTTGTGTATTTGAGAAATGAGTTGTTTTACGTCTGGTGGCAACTGGTATGAAAATAATCTCATGGCGCGATGGCGCTTTTATTTGAGTTTCAAAATATGTTTAATGATGTTGGTGGTGGGGGGGGGCTTTTAGTTATTATTATTGCTGCGTTTATTGTAATGCATTTTTGGTGTGTTATCACGAAGGGTGCAGCATTGTTTACAATTTTTTTTGTAACTTGTGTGTGATCCGTTTTAAGAACAATGCATCTCGGTGTTGTACGCGACCTTTTTGTTCTTGTTTAATCTACAACGATATCGTTTGTGAAAAGTGTTCTGCTCTCAGTGAGCTGTCTTGAGACCATCTGCTTGGACAGCCAGCATTGTTTCTAAATTAGGCAAATCAAGCGTGACTCTTGGGGGCCAGCCAATGAAAATGGATCGTCGAACATTTAACGCGACGCTAGATGGAGTCACCGCGACTTGACGAAGTGTCTTCACAAGAAACAGGCACTAGGCCTAGTTGACACGCACGTAGTGAGAGCGTTCCAGTAGTCCTAGAAGTTATGGCTGTGTTGTCCTTGGAAGAACGAATTAACTGAACAACGAAGCAGCCCTACTCCGCAATGTATTAATTTAATTAATTTAAAAAACTATCCATGCACGATCTCACAGTCACGGTGGCGTTAAAGTGAAAGACAATGGGCAAATTTGGAGATGATTTCGATTCAAGGTAACTTCTTCCATTTCTGAAGGAATATTTCAATAAAAACTTTTTGAGGGGACTGTGTTGTGTCACTTGGTGGATCGAACAGCCATGGAATTGTCATCTTAGTTACCTTTCACAAGCAACTGCTTTGTATCAGTAAGCTATACAGTAAACTATAAAGAAAATAAGAAATCATGTGGGTCATACTATACTATACGAATGAAATACGAAATCACAACCAGTGTCATCATTCGTTTTGTACGTAATTGTTTCTCAGTAATGATTTCCTGTAATTTGCGTGGAAATCAGCGCAGAATGGTATATAAGGAATTAACGTGCTCCTCCAGTTCCGCAAATTGTACGTTCAAATTAATAAATAGGCGGATATGAACATTGCGCAAAGACAATAGGAAAATCACGTGTCCCTGGCTACTGTTAACAAACCGATCAGGTGGACGGACCAGTAGTACTGCATTGGTTTAATTAATCATGGCAGTGGTGTGTTGATTTTCTCTTGTGCTTGCATGCATCAGAAGAGTGTGCATGCGTTTGTCGCCGCCGGTTGCCCCACGTGCTGTAGCGTCTGCTTCCACGCCTGCGGGTCGTTCCGCATGAAGACGGATTCCCACGGCTAGAGCCTGCAGGTAACGTAGTTTAACATACCACTACACGCTACCGCTCCCACCGCGCGTCAAGCGGCAAGACCTCCCAAACCACACCACTCGCCTCCCACCACGGCGAACCGGGCTCGATTCCTGGCAGGCGGAGACTCAGATCTTCAATGTGAAAAACGTAGTGGACGTTGCCGTTTGCCGGTGAGTTTTCTCGAGGCACTACCGTTTATCTCATCATTGTCCATATCAGCACCAAAAACCTCAGCTGTGTGCCCTATTGGGGCGAGCTAAACGACTCCTTTCCCCTTGAGTTGAAGACGTCTGATTTATCATATCCGGTTCACCGTTCACTAAGCATTTTTTTTAAATTCAACATTTGAAAAGAAAATTTCTCCATATTACTGCACATCACGTTTTAACCCTAATGTTGAGCGTATTTAGTAAATTGGTGACACTCTTTAACCGTTCATTATAAATGCTTGTTGAGGTGCACTGAGTCACGAGTAATTTTATTGGTCGCATCCTATTGGCTGACAGAACAGTCTTCGCGGCCGACAATTGCGGCTTTAAAATTACTATTTTTGGACAGAAATTTTGCAGTATTGAAATTTATAGGTTAATGATAATAATATAAACGAACCAGTGATAAATTAAGTCATTCAATTTTCGCTTTATGAACATCAGAGTAACATAATTTTACATGATCACTTGATCGAACCCAGACTTACGACAATGTTAATTTTGATATTTGGCTGAAGGATACACAGTTGATAGAAAAAATAAATTAGATATAGCTTTGGGCTTTATCTCATATCTACGAAGCACCAATGTCGTCGGTAGACAAATTCAGTGTGGCTTATAAACTTACCAGTGGTGAAACGACAGCTCCAACTTAGGGGAAAGGACAGGCATTTAGACGACCCTCTCTTCTTAGGATATGTTTAGCTCATTAACGAATTTTATTTTGGGTGCCCATTTGCTCTCAATTTTAAGGTGCCATGTGGAGCTCTTTTCAAAATTTAGGAGGGTGTAATGTATACCCTCCCCTCGTGTTGTTACGCTGTTTATGTACCCATCCCTGTTTCTGTATCCAAAAACCACTATAATCACACAAAAGGCTCAGTGGTGTGAGCGCATAAGCTTTCCTTGCGCGTGCACTTCGGGACTTTCTACATCACATTGTGTTTGTCTCCTCATTTGCCAGAATTAATAACCATAAATAGCTGTAATTAGTTTTATTATAAGCATTTCTTTAGGCAGCCTTTCTGAAGGTTT
>NQII01000595.1:401274-433387 GCA_002778355.1 Clitarchus hookeri
TATACAGCTTTCTGAAGGAAGCGAACACTGAGATATCTAATCGGGTTGAAGAGATGTTGAGGTTTTCGTGAAAACATATTTCATATTTTACATTTTCTATTTTCAAGGAATTGAATTTATGCAGATCCTGAAATTATGTTTTAGGCATTCGCACAGGCAGTCATCTAAAACAAAATCCATATCGCGTTCTCCTGATTTAGGAGAAGTAGGGAATCCATGAAAGTAAGTTTTACCCCCTTTATCTCCTCAAAACTTGAATTTCGAAATATCCTCTAATCATTTTTTAGGTATTTGTATAGGAACCTTGTGAAGCAATGACATCGCGAAATCTTATTGGGTTTAAGACGACGTTGAGGATGCGGTGAAAACACATGCACCCCGTCAAAACAATCCCTACTTAGTGGGTGGTTTGCAGAAAAGAAGCTACCCCTAAAATATTGTGTTCATAGGTTCAGTAGTTTGGGCTGTACGTTGATTAGTGGCCAGTTGCGTACACGGGATTTAATTTTGGGTGGGGCCAAACCTCGATTTCTGAAGTGAGCACTTTGCACAATAAGAAAAACACCTTTTCCCAGTGTAAAATATATCTTAATTTAACGTGCACACTCAAGGGGAACATTTTGCAATTGTTTTATTTCAATTTTCTGCGCATAATTTTCAGTTAATTTTCCAAAATTTATTTATATTTCGACATTTTTGGGAGGGGCTGCAGCCCCTTCAGCTTCCTTGTGTACGCATCTGCAGTGAGTGCTTAGCACGTGAGAACTTTTTCTTTTATTGACTTGATACTCATGATTTCTTAGAGATTAGGTGTTTCTTTTCATACTCTTTATTGATGAGACAATATTTATAGACACGTTATTACACTCACATCTGTTAGCCGACTAAACTGCAATCACACATACGAATTAATCATTTTGAATAAATGTATTTATTCGACTAACTGCATTGTCGATTTTACAAATCTTCCATTACAGTTTAGGAAGTTGACAATTTTTTTTTTTACAGCGAAGACACAAATGAACCACTTTAATCCGCACAGACGGCTCCACGCTTAGAGCAACATATTCGTACAGCGGGAGCTCCGCTTTCAAACCTGCGCCCGTCGACTCGATTTGGTGGTGTGATGATGTGGTAGACCACTGCCGATAGCGATCTAGACACGACACGTCGAGCCGCCGCTTCCCACCCTCGAGACGCCAAGTTTTGTCATAAATGTCGTCCGGCATTGCACACATCGCGCCGTGGGAACTCTCCCTTTACTCGCCGCGTTTCCTCATGTGCTGACGCCTGTTGCCGCTCGCACGCGTACACACAGGTTCAGGGCGATATATACAGGCTGGTCCGCCTGACGCGGACACCCCCAATATTTCCGGAACGATTGCAGATCACGAAATGCGATTTTCGCTAAATGTTATTACGTACGGGGGCAAGTAATTTGCCGCAAAGTGACTATTCGTAACATGTGTATGGACAGAAATTATTAAACCACATATGATTTTTTTCCCTGGAAACATGCATTTATTTCAACGGCATCTGAAAGTACGCGCAAAGATAAATTCAGTGATATAGTATATGCAGTGTAAAGTAACACAGAAACGCCAAGAAATAACGTGCAAATATGATTAAGTAAAAGTGGGCCGGTAGCATGGGGCAGTGGACATGTACTTACAGCTGTATTTCGTCTTCAAATTTCATTGTCAAATATATTTGAAGGCGAAAATTTGACAGTGTGACAGGGACTTTAGCCATAGGTTCACGAACTGTTATACACTGAAGAGCCAAAAAAACTGGTACACCTGCGTAATATCGTGTAGGGCCCCCGCGAGCACGCAGAAGTGCCGCAAAACGACGTGGCATGGACTCGACTAATGTCTGAAGGTATGCAGGAGGCAATTCACGGTACACTCGTGAAATGTTCGTACGCGAACATCCAAATGTTATCGCTACCTCGGAGATGCTATGTCCCATCTCTCGTGCGCCGACTATAACACCACGTTCAAACGCACTTAACTCTTGATAACCTGCCATTGTAGCAGCAGTAACGGATCTAGCAACTTTGCCAGACGGCTGTTGTCTTATATAGGCGCTGCCGACCGCATCGCGTTACTCTGATTTGTTCCATACCTCTGTTTGCATACGCACGCCTATACCAGTTTTTTTGGCTCTCCAGTGTAAGAACTGTCAGATTCTTGAAGCACTTTTTTGTGTAAGCATTGTGTTAACCGTATCCAGAGCCATGCCGTTTTGACAGTAGAAAAACAGCCTTTCATTGTGGTGGCGACACAGAGGTGGTTACTGTGCAATTGGCGTACGCACTCTGCCCCGAGTTATCGATTATTGCAGGTTATTAATTGTCAATAAAATGCTATAAAATCCTTCTTAGTTTCTTATGGTGGTCCAGTATGTATCCATCCGCCACGTTTATAATTTAACATGGCCTTTGGCCTTGTGACAGGCATTCATCCACTGATCAAGTGAACATATGAAAGTGTTAGAAACGTTTATGGTATGTTAAGATAACTCCAGTTATTACTGCAGTGGGCATAAAACGATAGGTCAATATGTAACCTTTTTCTAATGTAACTTAAACATTCATATTTTAAAAAGGCAATAATTGTCCTAATTCGTTGACCACACTCAGAGATTGTACACGTGATCACTTTCGTGATGTAGTAGCAATTGAAAAATGTGTGTTCACTTGCGAAAGTAGCATGTCGGACGTAATGTTTCACACGTGGTAAGGGTAATTATTCTAGTCCATTTTTTTTTTTCGGCAAGTTGAGAGTATTCCGTACAATGCACGGTATTCTTCAGAAAAACTTGAAGTCAGAATTCGCAGGCAGTTACGTCAGGCAGATGACGTGGCCACGCTATCTGAAATTACTAATTCACTTATTATTATCGTCCACGTGTCCTATTGTAGTTTATCTTCGCGGAAAGCTATGTTAATGTGTTGGTCCAGACGGTTTATGTGCAAGTCAAAATAACAGGCGATTTCGTTTACGCCTGTCTTCACTCGAGCGAGGAAAGAGGAGAAAGAGGAAGAGTGCATATCGTAACTTATAAATAACTAGCTGTGCCTCCGCTCGCGTGGACTACGGAATTATTGTTTAGGTTTTTTAANTTTCCCATATTCTCACCAGCCGCCGCCATGGCTCTCCGCGTACGGTCAACCAACTCGCAAAAAATGTATTTTTTTTACAAAAATTTTGATATCTCTTAAAGTATAGGCGGGAATTGTATGCTGTATGGGGAAACATCAGCTTGAATATTACGTATTTATTAATTGAGAAATTAAATGGTAAAAACGCTTATTAGTATTTTGTCTGTTATAGATAGATATATGCTGCCGCGGAGTTTTTCGTAGGTCTTTTTATTGTACAAAATTCTTTACTACATGATAGTGTTCCATCTTTAACGGTTTCGACAGCATATTGCAAAAGAGCGCGCTGGCGGCAAACTTTTTAGGCTGAACTAAGTGATAATAGCAGTGACGAATAAGGAATAGTTACTTTACGTAATAAAATATATACTAAAACCTGGCCAGAGAACATAGCTATGAATTTAAAAAAAACACGTAACTCGGATACGTGGTTCTCGTGTGATAAGCGCACTATCAGACAGACAGAGAGTACGTTGAGTTTTATAATATGTATAGATGAGTCAGGTTTCTAAAGCCACGTGTTCCATAAATATAGTTCGTTGCAGGTTTGCTGTGAGAAATTGGAATGATCATCGTGTCGACATGTCTGTACCGCGCTCCCCTCTGCCATGCATTCTGCGATGATGAGCAGAATTGAATATTTCCGGGAATCGAATATTTTGTATTCGAATACTTGTAAGAATCGAGAACTTTCACTCGCAGCTTGAATTCGTAAGTTCCTTAGTGATATTATACTCGAATACGTGATTTGGATGTTTTTTTTTCTGAATGATCTGTTTCCTTTCACGTTATTATATTAAGATAAGAAGATGCAGTCGAGTGGCGGCGAATATACCAATTCCCGATAAGTATATAAAATGCAATAACATTCAAAACCATTTCATAGAAGCCAACAAGAGACACGAAACAGTGTCAAATATATTAAACAAACGTATTGGTTTTTAAAACTTTATATGTATTATAAATGTACCACAAAACACATGATAAGACTTAGGCTTCAGTAAAATAACTGTTACATTTTAAAAATACAATCATATCTGGAAACATTTGAGAACAAGCGTGGAACTAACGACGTAGCATTTGCATGAGAACTTGAGTACTCGTATGAATGTGTTCAAGACGCGAGTACTGTTGAATAACACAGTTAGATCACTCGGATAAAAGTATTCGAATACTTCGGCCACCATTAGTTATATCTCAAGAACTCCTAGTAATAGAATACTTGGACATTTTGAACTCCAATACTACCATCACTATTCTGCGTATCCCACAACGAGCTTTTTCCCCACTATCCGCAGTTTACGTTTTGCATTTGCAGCATCCGAGTGTGTTTGGTCGTGCGGTTAGCATGTTTCACTCGCATTCGGCAATTGCGGGTTTTGGTCTGGACCCGCGCATTGAGGCCTGAGGGTGGATTTTCCACGAAGTTTTTCATTCTCATTTCAGATTAATGTTGTACCTAATACTTTGAGTAAGGGGTTCTTCTGTTATTTCTCAAAGGCGTGGGTATTTTTTTAAGGGTACGACAAGGAATTTTTATTGCATTACAGTTCAGTTCAGACTTTAGCATGTTATAATCTGAGTATAATTCACTTTGCTAGCTTATCATTACAAGTGATTTTTATCAAAGATTACNGACTTTAGCATGTTATAATCTGAGTATAATTCACTTTGCTAGCTTATCATTACAAGTGATTTTTATCAAAGATTACTATCAATCGTGTGCTGTAATCAAATTTCTCATTTTTCTTAGAATCTGAGTGATTTCATGACAGAATTAGGCATTCCGAACATAAAATTTCTGTCGTTTTTTCGTGCCGTGTAATGTAACACACGCTTTTTGAGCTATAAGAATGAGTAATTATTAACACGTNATTTCTGTCGTTTTTTCGTGCCGTGTAATGTAACACACGCTTTTTGAGCTATAAGAATGAGTAATTATTAACACGTATTTTTTGAGTTTAACAGGCCCAATATTATTTTTCGCATCATTAATTTTATTTTGTAGCAAGATTTATTTATTTGTTTTAAAACTGTCTATTATATTTATTTATTTTTTCAACGGTATTTTTATTTGGCGTCATATTTATGTCTTTCTATTTTACGTTGTGTACGTATACTTACAACGCCATACGACTATGCATTTTTGAACGTTGGGGCAGTTTTAAGTGCCAGTTCAAATTAATTTTAAATGTAACCCTCGTGATTGGTCAGCGTTTAGAACATTCTTAAGTTAAGTTTTCAACGAAGAAGACGGACATCTTGTTATGCGACGTCAAGCAGCCAACCCTGGTGTGCTGTGCACTAGGTGTTAAATTTAGATTTTTATTAGGGAAGTCCGAGTTCGCGCCACTGAAATAGCAGGCCGTCTACTAGAGACGAAGACGCGAGGTGTTGAAAGCAATAAGTAGGCCTGTATTGACCTCTCCGCGTAGCTTCCAGAGAGGTTAGATAGAACTCGTGAGACGTCCGTTAAGGTGCCATTGAAATTGTAGCTAGAGCACCTTAAGCCGTCACATATAGGGAAGACGTCACCTAGGGCTGCTGCGTATACGGAGAGATGCCCCGTCGGCGTACCTGATCATCGGGAATTTCAAGATCATCGAAATCCTACGTCTGAAAACTTATTCCAGCTAAGAAATTATAAGTAAAGTTTTTCACCTAATACCGTTAATTCAACCTTCTAGAACATTTTCACGTCGCCATGTTGGTTTTCATACGTACACGACTTTTCCGACGTTTTATTACGGCAAACTTGAACTGAACTCTTGCTCCACCGCTATCATAATTGCAATCGTTGATTTTTTTAGTAATTATTTTTGAAGGAATATTTAAGATTTCGGCGTGATTTCTTAACGTTTTCAAAGATTTAAATGTTTAACCATCACGAGGGCACTAGTATTTCAAAGCAGAAATATTTCAATTATATGGTTAATATTTTCGGAGCCACTGATAATCTGCTAATTTGTATTGCCATCTGGATGAATTATTTTGTTTTACTGGAAAAATTCAAATTATTCTGAGCTCAATTAAACCTGCAGGTATTTTTTTTTTCAAACACTGTCACCCATTGTTGACATTTCGTAGCATAGCAAGTTTTTCTCCTGGTGTTCCTGTTTGTGAATGTGTATATTCTGTCCCCAAGTATTTTTGATACTTGACTGCTGTGTAGCTGGGTGTACAAATGGTACACAGTACTCCAGATTGGAAAGATCAAGTGTGTGTGTATTCCAACTTACAGTCTGGACGGGGCCGGGTAAAAATAACTCGTCAAACTGCCTTCCAGCGTCACTAAGGTCAATCTTATTTCCAGTTCTCACACTGTTTTGTGTTATCAAGGAGTCAAAGGGGCAATNCTTCCAGCGTCACTAAGGTCAATCTTATTTCCAGTTCTCACACTGTTTTGTGTTATCAAGGAGTCAAAGGGGCAATAATTCTGATTTTCAATAAGCATGCCAATTCAGTACTCAATTTGGACGACCGTGACTTCGCAGCTCGGGTTTGCACTCTACCCAGATAATTCGTTACAGGTACTACAGCTGTCGCAACGTCATCCTCATGTACACAGATGTGTACAGAACCCCTTTCTCCCTCAGTTTATTATTATTTTGCAGTACGTTTAATGTCTCGCGTTGTTGTATACTGTTGTGTGCAGTGATTACGAGGAAGTCGTCTCGTCGTTACGTTTGATTACGTTTTACACGTTACAGTAGGTAACTCGAAATTTGTTTCGATTATAGGCGAGGAGACACAGTATCCTTATATATTATAGAATCGACCAGCTATTACGGATATTAAAAAAAGCTGTTGTTAACAGTTCGCTTACTTCAGTAGTAAATTTAACAGTGGAGTGATAGATAATTTGTAAAGCGGTCAGTACAATATATAATTTAGGACACACGCCGACACAAAACTTCCAACTTCCCGGATACAGGCGAAGGTCCCCTGTTTTGTGAGAGCACACGATGGTTTATCGGCGTCACGTACTAGACCCACAATAGTTGTTAGTGCCACATTTGGCCTAGTTCGCCAGTGGTCGAGCAGAGGCCAGCTTCGCAATTACACAGTCCGCCCGTCACAGTAATTGCTTGAAGGTAACGGTGTTAGGAACTGCTGTACGTGCATGGTAGCTGGTCTCCGGAGCCACGGCTGCCATCTTGGATTTCCTTTTTTCCTTTTCCCCCATAAACATCCCTTTTTTCCCCCTCAAAAACCCCCAAAATTTTCCGAATTTCCCTCGAAACCTGCAAAATTTCCTGCATAAAAATGTGTTTTGTATAATGCGACTGGTACTTGCACAATTTCCGCCGATGACTCTACAATGTGGCAAAGTGATTCCTTTTTGTGGAATGAGGGTTTACCCTGACATTCACGCTCTGTAATTCCATGCCAGCACCATCCATCTTGTTTGAAGAATGTTAGAGTTCATTGCCCTGTCATGCTACCTCTCTCATTCCTTCCAGTCTCTCCCCCAAGCCCGTTCTCTCACGCCTGCTCTATCCCCTTGGGGTTTACTCATATCCCTTCCGGTCTCCTTTATTTTCTCTATTGTCTTTTTTTTTCTCACGCTCTCGCATTCCTTCCTGTCTCTCTCTTGTCCATTCTATCTCTTGGGAGGTTTTCTCATATTCCTTCTGGTCTCCTTTATATTCACCCTTTCCTCTCGCTTGCCATCCGAGTTTTCCATCTTTGATGCTCTCTTATCACCATCGTCTGCTGCCACCGTGGTTTTCTCATATTACTTCTGGCCTCCTTTCACCTGGCATCCTGGCAGGGGACGAGTCCCATGCTCTGCCATTCCACCATGGTTTTCTCATATAACTTCTGGCCTCCTTTCACCTGGCGGGGACGAGTGCCATGCTCTGTCATTCCACCTGTGCGACACGGAGTGAAGTCAGCCCGAGCGAAGTCAGCCCACACGCACTATCCCAGAGTCGCACTGCAAGTGCGTCAAGTACGTCCTAAGCCCTCTTATAAACATAGTTGACTGTTATTTCCGAACCTTTTAGGGTACAGTCACCAAATTCATAACATAGGCGTCACCCCCGACCACGAACAGGGCCGCGGGGTTTAGCACGCCTTAAACCCACTTATAAGCATAGTCGCCCACCATTTACCACCCACCAAAGCTATAGGCACAAAATTCATATCGTAAACATAATCTCTGATGAAGAACAGTGTAGTAGGGTCAAGTAAACTTTAAGACATATTTTAAGCATATTCGACCACCGTTTCCCATCCACCGAAGTTATAGTCGTCAAATTTATAACATAGGCATCACCTTCGACGACGAAAAGGATCGCAGGTTCAAGCAGATCTTAGCCCTTCGTATAAGTATAGTTGGCTGCCATTTCCCACCCACAGAAGCTATAGTCACCAAATTCATATCACAGGCGTCACTTCCGATGATAAACAGGGTGGTCTGTACAAGTACACTTTAAGCCCTCTGATAATCATAGTTGCCCGACATTTCCCACCCACCGAAGCTACGACCACCAAATCCATATCACACATCACTTCCGACTGCAATCAAGGATATAAGGGCAAGTAGGCCTTAAATCCTGTTACAAGCATAGTTGGTCAGCTTTTCCAAACCTTTGAAGTTCCGGAACATGTAAAACAACCGTACACGCATGGAAAGAAAATAAAGGTATACATACAAGCGCGTTACCAAGTTACTGTTACATGTAGTAGTGTAGTGGCTGAAATAGCACACGCATACGCATCGGCCTGCATGCACTCGACAATCGCCCACCACCACCCTTGTCGTCTGCTACCGCAGGTGTCTACCAACTGGGATTCCCCTCAGCTATAGCTAGTATGGGTAACATACAACAAACAACAAAATGCATAAAATTAAATTATATACAAATGTGCTGCATGCATGATGTACATAGTCGTAGGTAACTATAAAATACATATATAGTAATATAAACGGACATCGCTAGTCTGGCACAAAGGCCGACGGCCCGAGTCATCGCTATCATGGGTAACCCTTAACAAATAAAGGTGTATACACTTGCACGAATAACAAGACATACATAGTCGCATTTTACATTAAAACATGTATGCGTTAATATGTACGCATTAATATAAACAAACTGCGTCAGCCTAACGCAAGGGTCGGGGAAACCGAGTGTAAAAGATACTGCCCTGTATATGAATAATCAGTCGCGTAACTTACAACAAATGACTGACATATATGCAAGTACATCACGAGCATGATGCCATAATGAGTCACGATATATAAAAAATACCCGATGGAGCCACAGTCCACAATAGTGATATCAGTGTTGCTATCACGTCAATAAGTTGCATGTCAACATGAGAAAGAACGAATTATCACAAGGGCCAACCTAAACAATGACTACAAAGCGTCAAGTGCGATACACATTACGCGACTTGTAAAGAATATGTTCCTTTGCTTGCCACTAAACAACATACATTGTAAACCATTAGTTGCGCAAGAGAAATATCACTGCTATGTGCTGATACAAACAGACATAAAAAAACAATTATAAAAGCAAATGGTTATAAGCATTAAACAACCAGTGTATATTGAGCGAGCATCGAGCGCTCTATGTCACTTTAGTCGAAAAAAAAAATACTTTCGCGAAGACGAGAAGCACAGATGCGATATGGTCAACTCTGCTACACACACTGATGCAAACTGATATAAAAATAAAATGTAAAGGAAAATAGTTATAAGCACTTACCAACCAATGTAATCACATATTACACTAATGTTGGTTGCTGCACGCTGCTTTAGACGATGCTAGACAAGACCAGACCGTCCTGGTTAGTACAACAGAATAGCAAACGACTTCCTTACGAACGGATTGAACAGAAACAATCAAATTCAGAGTTGAGCCAACACTCACAACACTAGCAACAGGTGTGCTACCCGATCGACGTTGTGCTCATCTTGGGACTCTTTAAGGCTGACCCAGGCGGTTAGTCGGCAACGCGAGCACCGTGCAGGTCTCGGCAAGTCGAAGGAATGGCACATAACAATTGTCGAGAGAGAAGTTTCAGGCTCCAGGGTGGCAGACCAGCCGAGTCACACGTGCTCATCCATTTACGCATTTACGAGTGGAATTAAGTTATACAGTACAAAGTAACAATTTATCCCATTTTAAATACTATATATACATGTACTTATTTGAATACATTCCATTTATAGTTTATATAACTGTAAGCACACACGAAACAACATTCATTTAAACCACTAGCCGTGCAATAAACACGTCACCACTATGCGCTTTGGCAAACAGATATAAAAGATAATTATGAAAGCTAATAGTACATGTACTTATTTTGAATATGTACCATTTATAATGCTAGAACTGTAAGCACATTATGAAACGAATTACCAATGAATCGCAGGCAGCGAGGTTTTTATTAATATAGAAATATCATTAAATGTACGAACTGTGTGATGACGAGTAAGGAGATATCGCAACACACACACTCACACACATACATTTCAACTATGTATGTACTATGATTTTAGAATTTCCAAAACATAAAGAGAAGAGGCTCACCTAACTGAAAAAAAAAAGCCTGGTGTAGCAGTTTCATACACAGAAGACCTGGAGGCCGCGAGTGCATCTCGTAGCTATCGATGTGAACTCAACGGAAGTGCAGATCACAATGACCGTCCTGCCTTTCCGTGCATGGTATACATTATCGACCAAGAAAGAATCTCGCCACTTACAAGTATTGCAATTTTTTTATAGAAAATAACTTATGTACCCTGATAGTTCCGGAGACAGTGTGCCACCCTTAAAAATAAGGTATCGCAGTTTCAGTCCTCTGGAGAGCCCAATGATTTCACAGGTAAAAATATATCATGATATGCAATTCAAAGACTCCTGTGTGTTATATCTACATATTTAAGTATCGAGCACATCATGCAACAATCTCAATGAACTATATATCCTACAAAATATTTTTGTACACGACCATACTCAATGTATGTTCATCTCAAACACTTGCAGCCTGTCAGACATTTATTCATAGACGATGAAAATTTAAAATAAAACAATTTTTTTTATTTATTCATAAATGTATCTCTTTGCTGACAGAAAGATATCCAGTTCTCTGCAATGGAACCAGCAACCGTAGTCTATCAACCCAGCCATTGGGGGTCCTCAGAAAATAAGCAGCTAGACTTCACGTCACTCTTTGCAGAAGGTTCACGATACATGTCAGCATCTATGTTATTCCCTGATTGGTAGGCTGTGAGATACCTCTGGACCAGAGTATTAGGTTCGAATCAATGTTTCTTCTGTCCCAACTTTATGTAACCCTTATCTTCAGCATCATGTTTACGCTTTTGCTTTGCAGATGTCGGCATTTCATCATCATCGGTAGAATATGCATATTTCACATCATCGCCAGCAGTCTTGGAGGTAACATTTTCGTTCTCGATGTCCTGGATAGTTGTAGCATCTTCGTTTTTCACTTTACATGTTAGTGATTCATGTTTGTCGTTCACAACTTCTGACGATATGTATGGCTGGTACTCGCCACAGGCATCGACGTTTCCCCCGGCGCCTGCCAGGGGCACCACCAGCTTCGTTTCTCCCACAGGCCGCGAAAGCGCACCATCAGCTTGCTTTCCCCCAGCGCCCATAAGAGTGTAGCATCATCGCCATCGTTCGCCCACTGCCAACTAGAGCATGCCATCAGCGACCGCCATCTTCACTTCTGAAGTCCGCCGCTAGGCGTAGCGCTTAAGGCCGAAGTCCGGCGTGCAATGAAGGGACCCTCGCCCTTATGCACACCTGTTTTGTCGCAGGTTAGCTCAAAAATGCAGAAAGCATGCCGGATCATTACAGCACCCCTTGGGTTGGGAGTCTAGAGTCTTGACCACCAGATCACTGCAACATTCAGGAAAGGAGTATGTTAAATGCAGAATGCGTATATAGTTCTGACCACCCCGACTTGGAAGAAGAAATGCTCGCATCGGCCTGCGCATTCCCGTAATAATAAATGGTCACATAAAAAAAGAATGCGAGTCTAGTGAAAAAAAATAACCCAACACGAGGTCCGCACCCCCGAGCAATAATAATAACAAAAATAAATGGTTGTATTAAAAAATTATCCTTAAAGACGCCAACCTCAGAGTATCGCACATGCAACATGCTGTGCACGTGCCTTGTGCAATCATAATGATAGAAATAATTGGTTGTATTAAACAAATTATCTTTATAGCCGCCAACCTACGGTGAATCAAACTATACACACAGGCAACACCATGGGGCGCGGGGTGAAATAGAGTATACACTACCTCACCCCCACTGCAGATCACGCGCCCTCACACTTAAGTGTCTGCATGGCCGTCCGTCCATGCGCACGACTCCCGTTCTTATGATCAGGTCTGTACAAAACACCGGCAAACACCACTGGGGTTATTCGTTACCAAACACATGTGTATGACTGAATAATGAAAAACCTTAGTGCCGTCCCGAGCATAGTGTACAGGTGGCTTACGATTCGCCGGGATGGAAATCATCCCACCTAAAAAAAATTCCAAGTGGACAAAGGAACGCACAGAAAGATGAGAGCCACAGAGGAAGAGTACAGTAGAAGTAGATGAAGAGAAAAGGGGGAACAGCTCTGAAAAAAAATTGTAAATGCAAGTACGATGCGACCACCTGCTACTACTACAGTGCCAGTGTGATACGAATACCATTTCACATTCACAACCACCACTAGGATAAGTGTTGAGTCCCCCAGGAATTGGCTATAAACCCCAGGTTGGAGATCCAACATAGATGTCAAATCCCGTGCGCAATTTCTGCATCCTCTTGGCTCGTTTAACATCCTTGTTAGTACACTGGTACGTGTAGAGCTTGTCCTTTAGCCCAACAAAAATCATATCGTCACTCATCATTAAATTTTCCTTTCACCTTTTTGTTGACAGACGAATAACACTGATGAGCAGGTGGGTAGGCGCTCGTGTCAAACTCGGGCATGGGTGTCTGGTTTGAGGCAAGGTCCCTGTAGAAATCGCCTGTCCCTTTTATGGACAACATAGGAATCCGTGTCCATATAGATCAGCTCCAGCTTACTACCATATCTTGGCTGCATGACGACATAATGAAACCTGTACATGAGGGTTTTTGACAGGTCGAGTACTGCATATCTCGCATAAATAGGTTACTCGAATAGGATATTTCCATGTTCCAGTTTAAGAGATAGTGTTCCATCGTATATTGTGCAACATTTAAATGTGGCCTTAGCAGTAAGTTTCTTGGCACATCATTCCGTGCACACGAGTTCCATACATTGACACTTCCTCTTGTTTTCCATGAGTTTCTCGTATGTAGCATTATTCATAAGTTTATAAAAGTATTTTTCGAACTCGTTTGTGGGTGTCTTACACATCTCCGTATTCAGTGCTCTGTAGGGCTGCAGCCGTGTCTTCTGATTGAACTGCAGTACTCGATGTATTTTCGTTATCTGTAGCCCATTACCGATCGCCTGCTTGAAAGGTAACGTACTGTACAACATAATTGGATTTAGCTTCAAGCATTGTCATGAGTTTCGTTTGTCTGTCTCAAGGTCGGNGGAACGGTAGGTCCTTGTGAGTCTCGTGTAGTTCGGCAGGGTACTCAACATCCACCTCCAGTATGTAGCCCACATCGTTAGTGTCGGGCACGGACATGACATATATAACCGTGCCCTGGAGCCAGAGTAAGGCAGAGGCAGTAACATAGCCCAACCATACAAATTATTTGTGTCTACATACTGGAGGTACGTAGACAGCTGGCTGGAATCGTATGTGGCGGTCACATCTCTAATATTTGCCACGCAATGCCTCTTTATGCATTGAGCAACCCCTCCCCAGATACCAACCTCGATAAATAGATGTATGTCATAATCGCTGAGAAGCTCGAGTTCCACCTTTGTCTTCTTCAGCATCGCATCGAATGAGAATCTGGGGGAGCTCACATACCGGGCACAGTCTAGTCCGTATCCTATCAAACATAACCCCCGCAAGTTCTCAAACACATCGCACAGCAGCAGTACATCCGTCTTGAGGTAGAGGTCACTGTAGTTGCCTAATGTACGGCACTTTAACTTAACCCTCCCAGACCATCTGAGCATGCTGATAGTCGTGGAGACCAATGTCGCTGCGGATGACGGTTGTAAAAAGCCTCAATAGGCAGTCCACACAATCATATGAAAATACACCCTTACTGGTCACCAACTCGAGCTTGTCGGGAGTGAAGAACTGTGCAGTGACCTTGAATCCAGATGGCAGCACTGTTCGAGCATTGCGAGGCTGGCAGACATGAATCGAAACGTGTCGATAAACTGTATCGTGAATCTTTCGCTCAAACATTAACTGAAGGTGATTAAAATTTTTTCTTGGTGTGCGGAATAATGTATATTTGCTTTGTATCATAGTCCAACTGCTTAATTATGAAGTTTTCGTCGTAGGTAAGGTTTTGGAGGAATATAATCAGTATCTTAAGACAGCAACGAAGCTTGTTACAATTATTACATGCCACCCCAATGTAGTTGCCAGTCAAGTGGTCGTGATCGTGCACTTTACATTTTGTCGGAGTGAAGGGGTCCGAAAAGTAGCAGCAGATGCTGATTAGAGCATAAGCGATATTCTCGTCGCTTGTTAGCGCTCTAATATGCTCGGACTAAGTGTAAATATCCTTCACCTGATTGCCAATGCGAACAATATCTTCAATAAATGTCTGTGCAGCAGCATCCCCTCGATACATACTAACATCACAACACAGTTGGGACTTCTTTGAGGCACAAATCATACTATTATCGATTTTGATATAAATATCATAGCTGTACGATTCATGTTTTTGGTACCTGTGTTTATGTGAGGCATCAGGGTTCGGTGGACATGACTACCGGGACTAGCATTGCCTCAAAGTCAGCATATAAAACTATAGGTACTTTGTCCGCATTCTGGTACTTGGCAAACTTGAGCTCTGGAGGCTTGCCATTCTTCTCCAGCTGAGACATTTCTACACGTACTGGTTCATGTTCGTTATAGTACCTCCTGTGCTCGGCCAGTGTATCGACACCTGTAAGCCCTATCACATGAGGTCGATTATCGTACCCTCTGAGACAGCATTTGCAAACATGGACGGCAAGTCCATGGCCAGTCACTTGTGAACGTACCAGGCAGGATAAATCGGAAATATAACAATAATGTGAATTTTTGTTCTCCGTCACCATTAGCAGCAGGTCAAAGTGCTGGATCAGTTCTTCCATTAGTACGCTAATGGAAACCACCTTGTTATTTTCGTCGAGAGCGTATACGTTCATGCTGACCCCAGGATTATTCTTCTCGAACAGTGGTATTTGATGCAGAGAGGTGGGGAACTCTAGTACACTGAAATCGAATCGCATCTCAGGTCATAGTAGTGCTGGTCGACATGTTCACGATCCCAGTCCTCGACAAAACGTGCCAGGATCGCCCATCTGAAGCACTGCTGGTCGCTGTTCTGCAGGTTAGTAATTGCCTTCTTGCCTTCAATATGTGTAGGCAAGGCGATGTAGGAAGAAACCCTCAGTGGGTCAAGCTTTTGAACTCGCAGCTGAAGCATATTCACAGAGGTGAGGGTGCAGCCACTTCCCTTCCCCTTGTATTCGTCCTCCTCCTGGCATATCTTTGTAATGGCAGCTGACACAGCATCTTCAATGTCGCTAACATTGTAGAGGAGTACGTTTTTTGTCTTGAAGGCATGTTTGTCCGATTCGCCATCATGGGGCTTGGGTTTGCCATACAAGCATTCCAGAAATATATTAAATTTAATTGCGCCCCTGTCTTCTATTACATTCTCCAGTTGACTGATGATACGCTCTTTCATCAATATGCTGCAGCTTCGCTGGAGGGATAATGGGGCATTGCATTTGTCACTGCGTGCCCTCAGATTGTCAGATCTCGTGCACTGCCTCCCACAATTGTCGCATTCCAGGGTTTCAACACCAGGGTTTCTCCAGCAGCCACGTTCATGTCGCCTTGCATTCCCAGTATGGAGAAATAGTTCAATGCTTATGGGTTCCTGGAGGCGGAGAGTGCCTTTCAAGGTACATTGGTAACGTGCATGTCCGAGAATACCTCGAGCGAGGCGACGAATATTTGCAGCTACCTGGCAAATTTTTTGTTGCAAAATGTGCAACTAGTTGTTGCAGGCTGCTGGACATTACGGGTTCATGTGGCAAGATGTCTGTGCATGTCATCTGTGCGGGCAAATGATGCCCTGTGCCTTTCACACATGAGTGGCGCAGCCCTGAAAGGGTTGTGCCTACAATTACGCTCATGGCGCAAGCCATTCGTCCGATCGGCAAACGCACGATTACAGAAACCGCATCCAATATGGTGGTTGTGTGTCCTCTTGTCCGCGTCCTACATCCTTCCGGGTGAATCGGCCATTTACATCTACTTCTTTACATAAACAGCGAGTCTTTTGAAATTGCTTGTGCCACCGTCGAATGCTCTCCGCAGTAGAATGCGCAGTGCCATACTGTCGACGAAAATCATGCTGCACAGTTATAACTGACTCATGCTTGTTGAAACGGAGAACGCAAAACCCTTTTTGTTGCTGTGTTATCTCCATACCGACGTATCCTGAGCGAGCGCGCTAGCAGCACCAGCTGTAGCGCTACCAGGGCGACACTTACCGGCAACCAAGTGAACCGGCGACATGCAGCATGCACCAAGGGAAACTTTACGTTTCAATGTGTATTTTAGAATTTGCCGAGAGGTCCTATTTTCATTCATGTAAAAGTTATAGCCTTGTGAAATCTGATGATTCTTTTAGTTACATACTGTACATGCACACGCACAACTCTACTACAAAAAGAAACAGCATGAAAATTGTATAGGGATTGAACTATTACTCAAATGAAGTAGGCACAGCATAAAAAAAACTAATTATGATTTTAAAAAATGTGAGAAATTACAGAATTGTTTGGTTTGGTACTGTCATTTAAAAAAAGGGAGGGAGGGATACATTCTGAAAAACTGCTCATTTTTTTAAGGCAGGCGTCACTTGCCAAGATTAAGTTTAAGTAATTAATTAAGTTTAAGTAATTAATGTTCTGCTGCCAAAGCCTAGACTTATCCTCGCACGCTTACTGCGCCTGGTTAGCTCGCTGTACAACATTACTCTTGGAAAAAGTTAAGCTCAGCCGTAAGATCCTTAGTCTGGCACGCGTGCCAGTATTTTCACGTCAAAAAATATGTATGAAAAATGTTGCTGAAATAAAGAGCTAGAAGGTTACTTAGCTAGTGGCTTAAGGACTCGTAAGTACTTCCATCTTCTCGATATATTTGTCGTCGGCAGGTGTATCAAAGACGGGAAATAGGCTCATCTTCTTTTCTTGAAGTGTTTAGAAAATCTTCCTAAAAAGGAAGTTGCTAAGGTCTAAAACACCATGTAGTTTGCATGCAAGCCATATTGTAAATTAATGTCCTGCTTCTCGCCTCGGCAGTCGACCGAACAGAGCTGCCTTCTGCATCAGGCGGCGGAAGCGCGTCATCCCAAGTAAACGCAAGTCTTGTTTCTTGCCCCGAGACTAGAAAATCCCCTCAACTAAATATTCACTGCCAGAATAAACCACATCTTCTCCCTGGACGTAAATATAACACCAAAATGGCCTTCCTTTAAGAAAGCTATCTCAGAGTTTACATTTCAATCATACTAAAATTACAACAAAATAAATTAAATTCGTATGTTATTAGCCGGGCTTGGTGTCGCGCGCTTTTCAAAACACCTCGTCTTGACAACCAAATAAACGAACATAGTCTTCTATCGTAGTTGGGCGACAGCACATTATGAAAATAATAAAACAAACATTTTAAACGAAATTTGTAAAACAACTAAAATTATTATCACATTAAAAACGTTAATGTTTGACACATTCATTAGTAGTAATTCCCATGGTGGAGTAAATAAATTAAGAAAAAAGAATTAAAATCCTACTCGCAGAAAAAAAAACAATGGCCAATCATATGAACTTTAGCACATGTACATTAAAATGACCCGAAACGCCAAAAATTTTAAGTGTAAATTCTGATACTTTACATTATGAAATAATGCATCGGTGGATAAGATAATTTTGATTGTTCTCATAATTATCTTGTTTGTTAAGTTCAAGAACACGCATTGAATTAATAACCCACATATTTAATAGAAGAAAATCTCGCAGTAAGTTGATAACTTAGACACTGAGAAAAATTAGTTATCAATCCCTGACGTTACTGTTGTGATGAAAAAAAGAACAGAAAAACTATGAACTGTACGTAAGAAAAGTCATGAACACGAAAGCACGAAAAAAAAAAAACCTTACCGGAAACGCTTTTCTTGACTGGGTGCACTCAAAGCCCGAATCAGTGATACCAATCAGTGAAATAACATTCACTGAAAGTCAGTTGATAAGCAATTACCGACTGGCAAATCAAGGAGATTAACTGGGAACGAGTGACTTATGGTAGCGGAATTCTCGACATTCAGCGGGAATATAAAATAAATCAGTGAAATTCAGCCATCATATTAATTAGTTATCAGGCACAAATTAACAGGCGCTCAATTTTCGCTATATTTTCACTGATTTGGCTCAATTCTCACCGTTTCAGATTTAGAATGTAAACAAGTTATAATTTTGTGTATCTTTTAGGAATTCGAAAATATCCGTTAACATCGGTTTGCGCTAGATTTCTGGATTATAGTAAGCATAACATACAAACGCGAGCTGCCTTTAACATCAGTTTGTAGAATTCTGGATTCCAGTAAGTCTAACATACAAACGCGAGCATATTCTCTGTGTGCGTGTTGAATGTTTGGCATTGTTTTTAAAAGAAATACTTTCGCTTAACAAAAAAATCTAAATCGGTTTGTTAATTGTTATATGTCATTGTGCATCCTGTGTCCCGTCTTCTGACTCTCAAAAAACATTTCTGAACGGATATGAATTCCATTTAAATATACAACATACAATCAGAAAACTGAAGTTTAATCAATATATGTTAGCTGTTTGTGTTTTATGACGGCATGTTAAGTGAATGTTTTGTTGAATATTTCCCACAGTGATCAAGGTACTCCAAAACGAAAGGAAATATAATATTCTGCACTACTTTTTTCGCCATATCCTGTGCGCCAAGCGCAGTACATTCGACGATAGTCAGGACTATCTAGAATATGTCTTCGAAATTGCTCGTTGAAGTTAAAAAGTTTGAAGATTACGGTTTTTTTATACACAGAAAGGCTGCCTTGATTATAGTGGGCTCCGAATCACCGGGTAACCGGCTCGATGGTCATAAATTGAGCCTTGCTGAGGAATGGACACTAATCATCTTTCTGGCTTCGCAACGTGTAACGTAATAGCGTGAACAGACACATCACCTAATATGTACGTGTCTGCTCAGTGTTCTTCGTGTATCGTTACGGAGTACTGCAGAACTCATTGGGATGTTATTACATTAGATGTTTCCTGTTATTCGAGTTCATCTCCGTACCGTCTGCTGTCCGTGAAAGCTTTAAGTGCGGAAGATTTACTGCTGTCTGGAACAAATCCAGTTTGCTCGGTGCGAGGAAGTGGACTTGGGGCTGTTGCGGTTGGGTTACAAGTAGAGTGTGTTGAACCCTCTACCCTTCTCCCTCCAGGCCGGCATCTCGCATGACCGTCACCTTCTTGGCTATCCCCACGGGCTTGCGGAACCGGTCTAGTTAGCCAATACGAGTCCGTAGAGACATTTCACTTCCAGCGTCGCCTTCCGTCGCGTCTCCATTGTGGTTAGTGCCTGATTTCATCCCATCGAGGGTTGACAATTCTCCTTAGGTTGATGTCACGTAACCCCGTGCATGGATGCTTCTTGCTTTTCGTGGTTTTTACATTGATACTTTTTTTTCCCCCCTTCAGAGCAGTCCCTTGAATTGCAGACTTAGCATAACGCCATAATATAAATTACCGTTACATTTTCTTTCTTGTGGAACGGTTAACCGCACGTAACAGAACGGCATGATGTGTACTAACTATTCAAATAATTGTTATGAGTAGTGCGCAATCCTCAACCACAAACAAGACTCTGGGAAAAAAAAGTAAAATCTGTTATTAATGGTAGTATTTTGGTACTCCCTTACTTTTTCCGCCCACATTTCTCGCAGCAAACGGAAAATGTACGCAGAAAGTGAGTTCTCGTGACGACTTGTTGTGTGGTCATATCCGTCAAATTCCCCGACAGTCACTTCGTTTCACTAAACGTTTCTTGATTTTTTTCTTTCCACGCTTCCCCACGCCCACTCACACATACACGCACGCACACACGTTGGTAGTATTTATCGCATAACGCGCACATGTAACATACGGAATAAACGTTTTAATCGCGATGGCAAGGAAAAAAAAATACTAGTTATCATTGTGGATGAAAAGTGATGAATACAAATGTTGTATTTAAATTCAAAATACCGAACTTGCACGTGTTTTTGGTGCACCGACTTTATCCTCAAGTTTCAGTTTCGATAGGCACATGTTAAGTTTATTTGTAAGTCATTATCATTTGATCAGCGTTATCTTAGTAAAGGAAAATAAAAGTATGTTAAAAGTGTAAGGAACGATTCACAGTATTACTACGCTTAACAAAACTACACTTTTTCCCAGTATTGTATTCAGGTATAGTTAAAATAATAATTTTACCTTTCATGTGACAGTTCTGTTGTTTACGCATCGCAGTAACATATGTAACTTCAAGATAATTGAGAAGGAAACAAGCTATTGAAAAAAAAGTGTAGTTGTATGTATGAAGCTTCTTACTTCCGAAGCTCGAACACGAGTAGTAATTAGTAGTAATTTTTAACAGTATTTTTATTTGACAGTTTTGTGTTGTAGCTCATTATAATAATTTTACAGATACTGTAATAAAAAGTGAAAACCCGACATAAAATTACTCACACAACGTTACTGCATGCATGTTCCCCAGAATGGAACTTGGCGCAGAGGGATAATTTTCTGCGTCATGCTACCTTTTCAGTGAGAAAATATTATGCAGTTCGTGCATCACTATACTTTTTGAGCGTGTTTTTGAAAGTAAGTCGTACTCGAACATTTCTTGATAGTAAATTATTTGTAGCCACAAATACACTCTTAGTTTGTATCAGTTATTGATAAAAATTTTGTTCGGAATTTTTATTTACAAACTAGAATAATGATTTTTTGAAAGTACACGGTTTATCGTGACTTAAGCAGAGGCGAAAAAGCTGTATAACAGACGCTCGTTGCCATAAAAAATTGCATGCTGTGTAAAAATCATTCGGTAACCTTGAAAGTTGGCAAACATGCACACTGATGAATTATATGCAAATTATTAAGGTTTCGTGCTATGGTGCGTGCACGTACGTCGTCGCTGGCTACCGTAGATTTTTATGTAGTATATAATCAGTCCTTAGAAAAGCGCATGCAATGTAACAACACATGGTAATACTTGCTAGACTTGATGAAGGAACAGTAGGCACCTCGAGAAAATGTGCGAGATAGTCGTAAAACGGGCGGAGTTGAACAGAGGCCGGATTTCAGGCGTATGGGATACGAAGTGCACGGCACGCCAAATTGCCCATAATTTGGACTTAGCGGGCAACACGCAGGCGACTGTGTTGATGCGTGTTAATGGCGGAAAATGTTGAAGGTCGTTGGAATCGCATATGTTCCTGTGCTCGGCGTCTGGAAATGTTTACGACAGAGATACAGTACTCTATTGAAGCTGTCACATGTCGCTGGATGGTGGACAAGGACGATGGTGGCTCTTTTCGTAACTGAATGTCGAACGGTCCTTGTGGTCTATCAGGATCGTCCAGAACCAGTGTTGATACCTTCGATTCCCGGCGGGGTCGATCTCAGATTTTTGCATGTGGGAATCGTGTCGGATGATGCCGCTGGTCGGCGGGTTTTCACGGGATCTCCCGTTTCCCCCGCCCTTCAGCGCGGTGGTGCTCCATACCTCTCTTCATCCTCATCGGCTCTCAAGACCTCGAGGTTAAGAGTCGCCCAAATCCATTCAATCACTCACTCTTTCAACATGTTCATCTTTCTTTGCATTTACTTTCGTCCCGGAAGTGCTCCGATCGCAGTTACTTAGTAAACTAGTAAGTAAATAAGCGGAACATTCTGTATTCGTTAAAATGATTAAAAAAAAAAATCACCAGCTTAAAGTGTTAGAAACGATTGTAAATAATTACAGGACCGATTACGTTCTATATTTTGGATGTTAGGACTGCTGTTTGTTCATTCAGTTTGAGAAGTATAACCATGCAAACATGTTCATGAACTTGATCAAGCTTATCTGTCGAACGTATTTACATAAACGTTTTTAGACCACTCGTGTGACCGCGGCTGATTTATGACACCGGCAGACGAGAAACATTATTACGACGCGCATGCGCGGGATGTTGCACAACCATCCTGTTGCTGCTAGTCGTGACTGCCCGCCCCCACAGCCCGGGTCACGAGTTCAAGCCCCGGGAATACCCGTTAGGTGAAGCTGGGCGGGGCCCGATCGGAATTCTTCGCGTTCTCCTGTCGAATTCTTCGCGTTCTCCTGTGGAAAAGGCTGTGCACCGCACTCTTGCGGGAGATCTCTCGTACACTGTAAATCTGAATCAGTGAGAATTTCACTGTTTCAATCAGTTAACAGTACCTAACTGATTCAACAGTCACTTCAGTGAATGTAACTGATTAATCAGTAAAAAAAAATGCCGGTTTTCTTTCACTCATTGATATTTTCCACTGATTCGTCAGTCTTTTTTTTCCAGTATTTTTTAGTGATTTTTTTTAGACTAATGGATCAGTTTAACAGCGTGAAAAAATGGCCGTTAACAACATGTATCAAGTGAAAAACAACGCATAAAAAAACACTAATACAAAATCCTTTCTAAAATGTGTTTCGTCTTTCAAAACACCTTTTTATGAGGTAACATGAACATTCGGTCTTTCATTTCGTTTTTACGTCTTTCATTTCTTTTTCATGTAATCATCACATAGCTCTGTTTGAAGGTTTAAAGTGCATATAATGTGCACTCATATGTACTATTCGTTTTAACAATCCTAACAGTACCAATTAAACCAACACCGAAAAGTAAAGGCATATAATTTAAAACTACACGCTCTCGGTGAGAAACTATAAGACATATATTTTCCTCCTCTTATTAACATCTTGACTTGATAGCTCAGGTGATAAGGTAACGGTATAAAAGTGAATTGGAAAGGATGTGTGATTTCAATCCTCGACACATGCGGGCATTTTTTTTTTTTTTTTACTTTTTTAAATTACGGTAACTTGCGCAATAATAATTAGTAAACTATCGTAAATATGTTTATTTATTGTAGCTATTTGGCTAAATACAATAAAACTATATTTAATTGATTGTAACTAGAGCCATTTTCAATGATTCAAGTAGTTTAATTTCACTGCGAATCGATTTTTCACTTATTCGAATTTAGAGTGTACTTTATGTTGGCATTATTGTTTCGGCCGCGAAATCTAGCAAAGTTAGTGTGAAAAAAAAATGAGCTTCAACCGCGAGGTATATGACGTCATAAAAATTATACCGTTATGATATTGGTTTAGAGTGTATGGTATAACCCAGCGCATCTGAAAGTGTTTCCGAATTCACGAAGCAGCAATGGATTGGCCTTTTTTTTTTTCATTTATAAAACAGACACTGTACAAGTATGGCGTCTAAAGGTTAGCCAATAGAAAAAAGTATAACAGAAATCGTGCTGTAAAATATGCAGCAGTCATTTAAATACATATTGGCCAGTAAATGAACCTAGCGTGTACTGATTCGCCTGTAATGTACCGTTCTCATGTTATGGCATAGATAAGCATAGGTGTATATTGCAAGTTATCCTCTTTTCATTTGGATTCTTGCTAAAATTAAAGAAAATCACAGCTTACGGAAACGAAATTTTTGAGATGAAAGAAAAGAAATAATCTTAAGAGACCAGATATTGAATTAAGGTAAAAGTAGACGATATATATACTCTGTTATAACATTGCGGTTTTTCAGGTGCTATATTTAACTTTGGTTCTAGATATTATGTCTATGATCACAGAGTATTTACTTAGGGTGACATTTCATTAAATATAATTTCCAAATTAAGCTTTATTATATGATTTAAACAAAGTGTAGTTATTTAGAGAGCCTTTCCGTTACGTACAAACATTTATTTGTAGCATTAAAATTTAATGCTCACTGGTAAGCATACGGTTTGAACGAAACGCACAGCGCCCCCAGCCCACCCACAAGTAGTTTCCTCCTTAAAGGGCCTGTACGTCCGCCACTGGGGCTGTGTCATGCAAATGAACCCACAATCTAAACTTTGCAAGCTAATGCGATCTGCAGTTTGTGTCTACTATTACTTAAAATGTTACAAAATATATATTCTGATTAATATTTATTTTTTTCACTTGTCAGAATAATTAAAACTTCCCATTAAAGTTTTTGAGAAGGGCAGGGTAAAGTTTAAAGTACCTTCGCGTAGTAAAAAACTATTTACTAAACAATGGGTAGATTTGGTGGGGCGTGGTTATGTTCAAGGCGAATGCGTGACAGGTAATTTTAAGTTTGGCGCCAGTTCACGAGTTCGGTGATTTGTTTCGTGTCTGCGTTTGAATATATGGACCTAAATACTTGGCTCCGTATTTTTCACCTTTGTAATTCCACAGTCTTGTCTAGGAGTGTGAAATACTGTGTGGGAACTTCTAGATGTTCTTGACCATTCGGAAGTGCAGATTTCATTTTGTAGAACTTGTGAGGATCATAGTAATTATACAAAGCCCTGTTACTACAACACGATAAATACACCAGCTTATAAAATACCCTAATAATATTATGATTGTTTCCTTGATGGAACATATTGCTGCGTGTGATATATCGGCTACATTTATTTTGTAACTGATATCCAAAATTTAAAAAAAAATTGCTCTAATTGAAAAATTGTTATGCAGTGTTCAGGGGCGCATGTTTTCGGATAAATGTGCCAACCGTAAAATTAAAGTTGCATATACTTTAGTAGTGTATTTTCTCAGTCTTATTTCGTGCAAATAAGGCTATGCAAACAAAATAAGTCCTATATAATATAAAATTTATAAGGGAAGAAAATTGTCACCGTCCATACATCCAGCAAGCAAACTAAACACCAAGCGTTGAGATCCTAACAAACGAATGCCTTACATTCAATTTTAGCTTTGCATGAATGTGTGTAAATAAATATGTGTAATAATCTCTGCTGCGTTTCTTCCTGACAACGTTCCAGATAACATTTTCAAACAAGTACGAAACCGCTTTAGGCTTTTGTAACTTCCTAGAAAATAAATGAACTGTACTACGTAGTAGACTTCAGGGATTTGGTATGGACTTCTCTCCCCCCAGCCCCCACCCTCCCACAGAGAAATACGTGATATGAAAAATATGTATTCTTTAAGCAGCATTTGGTAACTTTTATTTTAAATGTCTCTCAAATATGTTTGGCCAGAGGGTTTCTTGGGGTACTACCATTTCCTTCATTATTCCATTCCTTCACTGCGCCATTTCCGCCTTGCTTCATCTCCACCGGCGTCAAAGGCCTAAACTGTTGAGCGCCGCCCGAATCTCTCTGAATCTGAAATTTATCCCTGACGTTTTTTTTGTATTTTGTTAAAGAATTTTGTTGTCCAGTTTGGTAGTCTATAATGTATTTACTTCTTACAATATTTAGTGGGCGGCTTAACTGCTTACGAGTTTAAACTCTGTCTACAGTCTTCTGGGAGTCGAATCCGCGATTACGTACATCTAGGCCAACAAAGAACCGTTCTACGAGAATTTGTTTTCGTATTTTGTGTATGTGTGCGTAGATGTAAGTACGATGTTGTCTCGTATCACAAAACCCGAAAAAATGTTGCTAACGCTGAAGTGCTTGCGAGGCTCTCATTAGTTCCGCAGTTTCCCCAGCCGTTATCCTTAGGCTGCCACTTAGCTTATCGCAGGAGAGCGGCCGAGTGATGTAGGCTTCGTTACCTAACGCGCAAGTTACTGCTGTATCTACGCCGCAATTAGGGCACCGGTGGCTGGAAACGAACAATCTACCCTGTCGTCACGTGTTGCTTCAAGACTGTCTTGCCGAGTGCCGGGACTTCCTCAGACAAGGTTGTGACCTTGACGGTCTGCTGGTTCCGCTGGGAACCGAACCACGGTTTGCCAGCCACACAACGGCCGTTAAGGCGAATATAGGCTGTTCACAGTAAAGTGAACGCTTTTGAAATCAACCTTTGAGAAATATCACTAACCCTATACCTGCATACTTACATTTCAATGGGCACACTGAGTGGCGTGCTCCCTGTAAGGTTGGTAGCGACGGACAGAAAGTAGTTCCATAACGTAGCGTTGAATTCAAGTGTTAAGGTAAACATTATGAGTACTAGAATTTATTATTTGGCTTTCTGTTTTTTTAATGCATATAAGCGTAAGACGTAGCAAATTTGTTAAATATTTACTTTTCCAAGTATTTACACGATTTCACTTGACCGACGAATGAATAAAGTTATCAAGCACATGCATATTTTCCAAAATATAAGTAATTCAATGGTAATTACAAATAAATCAGTGAAATTCAGTCATATTAATTAGTTATCGGACACTGATTATCAGTCGCTCAATTTTCGCTGCTTTTCATTGATTTGGCTCAGTTCTCACTGTTTCAGGTTTAGAGTGTACACACAGTACCGAAGTTACATTATCTTACATTTGCCAAAAGAAAACTGCGCTACAAGAACTGAAAAAAGTTATATATTTGATTTGGTAGGGTACAACATGATATCTTTGTGGTACATTGTATTGCACAAATGCAAATTCATCAGTTTTAACTAACACAAAGTTCTGTCAAAGTTCATTGCGTTTGTGATATTGGGATGTAGGCGTTTTTGCTTTTCTTGAACCTGCGTCTATACGTTCGGGATTTGAAAGAAAACGTATGCTTAATTTAAAATGATAAAACTGAATGGTTAGTTTAGGAATTCGAACTCAAAAACATTGCAGCCATCGCCAGGAATTCTGACAGTAGCTGTTACATAATACCACAGAATTCTTAAGAATACAGAGGAGAAATAGCCGGTTATTCCGCGAACTCCAGCCTCACATGACAACAAAATGACGTCACTGGCCAGCGTCATGTCGGAACATCTTTCGCCAATCAGCGCCTGGTAAGCTAATTGCGCCAGCTGGTAGCCTAGTCAATGGGGGATCTTTCGCAGCACGCGGTAGCCAATCAGACAGGCCCTAGAACTCCGCACAGCCATTCAGAGAACGAGTACGCCCACATCATAGAAACCACTTTGTCATTTCCTCATCTGTGTACTAATATACTCTGTGATATAACTCATTGTGTCCGTTCACTTTGCTTCGAAGATTATTCAAGGGAAATATATTCCAAAGATCGTTTGGCGGAGGAAGGATTTTTAAGGGTGTGACGATGAACAAATTAAATATTGAAAACGTTCCAATATGATATAACATTCAAGTAGCTTTATTTATTTATTTGATTTTTATTTCCAGTATTGCCATCCAGTTCCGTACTATGGCGTACTGTGAACTCAGTCTGGTAAGCGCTTCCCGGTAAAACCGGATCTTGTTACATGGTAATCAGAGAAAATACTTTAAAACAATTTAAATGTAATGTTTTTTTTCTCAGAACTGCCGAAATATTTTTCTTTAGGTTCCATAATAAAATAACAACTGTGACATTTATGTCCAGCTTGGTTTATTCGGGCAAGAGAAGTGAGTGGTAGGAGGTTGGATGTGTCGCCGATGAGAACTCGAGATGCCTCTTTGAAAATATGTTTTTCTCCAGAGTTGCCGTGTCACTTTCTCGCGCCTTCGCCCAATTCGTGTCGGTCAACGACTGACGTAATGTACAGTCGGTAACTCGTTACGCTGAACCTCCTAGTGGCTTTGAAACGACTTCTGAAACTCTTGGGTAGACTGCCATCGTGTCATCTAAGTAAACGTGAGTAGTTTTCGGTACTGTGATTACTTTGAATATCTACTACAATGATAGCCTCAATATGTGTTTAACTGAACGTTTTCTGTAAAGCTTGAGTGTATGTAACTTAATTTCAATGTTATCCACAAAAATGCAGTTTCTATAGCAAGGATAAAGCACAGAAGTATTTATTGTAATATGTTCTTGTATTTGATGTTTTAGACTGTGTGTGTTGCGCGTGTGCTCGAAGAGACAGCTTTCTGTTCGACTTTCCCTATTTTCTGACGGGCGTCAAATGGAATAACTGGTCAAGGTTATCCGGTAAATTAAAATAGGTAACTTTGTGTTGACCCAATGCATCCCGTTAATTTAATTTCAACTGTTCAAACTTTTCCAGCACGTGTATCGAAACATTGCAAGACTTCTCTATGTTTAATAAAGTGAAATTAAACCGAAATTACTGATACGGAGAAACGTCCTCGAGGTTAGCTTGGAGTAAACGGATCTAAAGTGTGTATAATCAAGTTTTCTTTAACAAGGCGTTTAAAAATAATACACTTGTGGCCCACTGATGAACTTATCGTGCCAAAAAAAAAAAAGGCGTATTTGATAGACTGTTCACGGTAAACTGAGCACTTTTGAAAGCCCTACTACTCAATATCTACGTGTATGAATATTATGTATTATTCCGTCGTATGTAAAATTAACATTACTATGGGCCTCATCGCTTTATTCATGCGCCGTACAAGTAAAACTGTGAAATTATTAGAAAAGTGAATATTTTATAAATCTGTTAAATTCCTACACTTAGATGCAGTAAAAAAAAAAAAAAAAAAGGAAAGCAAACGAGATCATTTCAGTTTTCACAAATGTTTACTTGACACGTTAAACTCAACGATAATATATGTAACTACTTTCTCTTCATCGTTACCAACTTTACTGGGCGCATGTCAATTAGTGCGCCCATTAAAATATATGCCGATTGCAGTGATATTTTTCAAATGTTGATTTCAAAAGTGCTCACTTTATCGTGAACAGCCTTCACCACAGAGTACTTAAGAATACAGAGGCGAAACAGCCGTTTATACCGCAAACTCCAGCCGCACACGCCAGCAAAATGGCGTCACTGACCAGCAAAACGTAGAAACGCCGTTCGCCAATCAGCGCCTGGTAACCTACTCGTCAGCGGGCAATCGAGCCAATAGGAAACCTTCCCTTTCGCAGCATGCAGTAGCCAATCAGACACAACGCCCGTTCCGATAGCCTCGCGCAGCCAATCAGAGAATAAGTACGCACACATCAAAGGAGCCGCCACGCCATTTTGTTCCTTTGTACTTTCTACTGTGTGGTCCAAGCTAGTTTTAGTGTAAATTAATACCAACCGCACTTATCTACTGTGTGGTCCAAACTAGTTTTAGTGTAAATTAATACCAAACACCGCACGAACGCGAAATAAAAAGGGAAACATTTTTTAGTGTGTTGAGCATCATAACCATTACAACTAAATAATTCAGAATTTTTTTTTTAAACTAGTCCTTATAGAAAACGGAATCGTGAGGAAGGAAAGGACTCTTAAATTAACATCGAGTGAATTTATTAAAGTTCTTTTGACAAAATATTATATGTGTAGGTAATATGGAGCTAGACTGTATCTGATGAAGCGTATAATGCCTGGGAACGCCTCTAAAAGAAGTGTTGATTTGTCTTGTAGTGGAGAACTATGTCCTCCACTCCAGTTTGAAGAGTCTATGAAGGCAACCACCGCTACAGTACAGAAGTGACATAATCTTACAGTTGCCAAACGAAAACTGCATTACAAGAACTGAAAAAAGTTAAATATTTGATTTGGTCGGGTATAACGTAATATATTATTGGTACATTGTATTGCACAAATGCAAATTCAGTGATCCTATAACGAACACAATGCTTTATCAGAGTTCGAATTTGTAAACTGGCTTCCTCATAACACTTAAGACTTAAGATAAATATTCGGTAAAAAAAAGATATGACTGATATCATTTCTGGTGTTGTGCCTGGGGTCCATTAGCCAGCTTCTACAAAGTTACCATTATCTTCAGCACCTTGGTTAAAAATCCTAGCATAGTGTTCCTTAATTTTAACTGTCCATTATGTGTACATAAACTTGTTCCCTCTAGCCTGTTTCTAATTCTTTCATATGCGCCAACCATTAGCTCATCCAGTTCCTTCCTAAAAATATCAGACTGAAAAAGTTTTGGATGGGCGTATCTATCCCAACCAAACTTAACATACGCTTACTCGCTGGCCAGCCTCTCAGCTCTGTGTCCGAACGACTTACGACTTCCATTTATAGTAAATAATAAGTTTATCAGAATAGTTCTAAAATTAGCTATGACAAAAGAACCAATAGACAAAGTTCGCCAAGAAATGATTCTTTTTAACGATGCAATCATCATGCCTTAATATGCCGAAAGTTCATAGTTACATAGGTCATGTAGTTTTTACATGACCTAGACAACTGAAAAACAAACGCCGTGCGTATTATAGCTGTTGGCGTTTTCCTTTATCTGCGCACACCCTGTGCGTGTGTATATTTTGAAAAGATAAGATCTCTGGGACGAATTAATAGATTATCAACGGACTTTGTACCGTTTTTGCGTTGTTACGCGCAAAGTGATGTTTCACCATTTTTTTGCGTTCTTTGTATTTCTGGTTACGGTATCAGTTTTGGTAAATATGTTTGCCTGAACGTTTTGAGAACTACGTCTGGTAATGAAAAAATAAATAGAACAGAGTTCGGTCACGTCCAACAGGGTGTGACCCGCTAATGTCAGATCGGCTTACAATTAATATGAGGGCTCTGTCGAAAAGACGTCGGGAGGATGATGCAGTTTGACGACGACGTGATGTTACATTGACTAAAAAAAAAGTACTATTTATAGACAGAATATAAGTGAAAGTTCCATTTAGCCAAATCAAAAACTAAGGTACTTTTAACTTCAACGAAAGTATGAAACGCTTATGATAGGTCTATACGATAAAACAACTGAATGTGTCAGACATAGAGTGAGTTTCGACGGTTTGATTCAAAAAGCGTGAATATACCATGAATAGACTATTTACAGTATCTTATGCTTTAATTTTGTGTTTAATTGTTCTGGTTTAAATTGTTTTTTCCCAAATGTTACTTGCTCAGGGGACATTAATATTATGCTTGTTCTCTCTTCATTCTCCTCAAGACTATTTCATTACAAATTTTCCGCACCGAGTTTGTTATTGCAATTTCTTCATTGCCCACATTATTTTCTGTGCTTTGCATTGTACGTAATCTACGGAGGTTCCAGTAACAGTTCTTACTGATATCACAGTCGGATTGTCAACTAAAACAAAGCTAAACATACCGTTAAAAGCAACCATACCAAATTGCAAATAAAAATTACAACTTCCTTGCTGTTTCCTTGATATATTGTTGTCGTTTTTTCGTAGTTATTTATTTTTTTAAATTTAATATTTTCAATTTTTAATTAACGAGGATATTATACATTCCTGAATCGTTTTCATTGCGCTTGTTCTCTGTGGCAGGATACGGGAGTACCCCGAGAAAACCACCTGGCCAAACATATTTAAGAGGCATTTAAAATGGAAGCCACCAAACGCTGCGTTAAGGATACAGCTTTTTCACATCACATATTCTCTGTGGGAGGGTGGGAGGAGAGACATCCATACAAAAATCTCTCTTGCTTCGTAATACAGTTCATTTATTTTCTAGGAAGCTGCAAGAATCTAAAGCGGTTTCGTACTTGTTTGATTGAAAGTGTTCTTATCTGGAACGTTGTCAGGAAGAAACGCAGAGATTATTACACACTGGTAATATTGCCATTATTTACACTTATTTGTGCACGGCTGGAATTGAGTGTAAGGCATTTGTTAGTAGTCCAACGCTTGGCCACCCCCCCCCCCCCCCCCCCC
>NQII01000595.1:433415-454771 GCA_002778355.1 Clitarchus hookeri
GATCTTCAACTTCTCCCATCCTAGCTACGCCACTGGTTCTATTAGTCCACACCGGAGACGTACGTTTAATGTAGTCTACAACGTTAATTACAGCACAGTTGTCGGCAATACAGGCTGATTCACGAGGAGATACCGCCACTCACTCGGTTTCACCCCTTTTTGTAGAAATTCTTCGTTTTTGCGTCATAATTTCGGATTCATAATAATTACTGGTAATGTAGGATTACAGAAAATGTACATTTAACGAGTTGTTTAATATTTTTGTGCGAAATGTTAATTGTGTGTTATCTGCTTGTTGTAAAAAGTAGAGAACTTATTAATAAAACATAAATATGTTATCAACGTTTTACAACAAACAGGTAACACACGATTAAAATCACGCACACAAATATTAAAACAGCTCGTAAAATGTCAATTTTCTATAATCGTAATTTTTCAGTAATTATTATGAATCCGAAAATATGTCGCAAAAAACGTATAATTTCTGTAAAAGGGGTGAAGCCGAGTCTTAAACTATCGCGGCTTGTGCGTCGGCTGCAGTGTTGAGCAGGGGAGTTGCGACGGCGCTGCGGAATGCGGAGCTCGCCCGGCCCTGCGTTGCGAGTGACGCTCGGCTCGGTCCGGCCTGCCCGTGTCGCCGAGTCCCTCTGTACCCCCGCCCGTGAACCAGCGCCTCATTCAGTCCAGTCCGCCCCTTTCGAGCCTGCACCACCAGACGTCTACGTGTGCGACGGTCGTCGCTCTGCCGCCGGCCGACGAGTCAAGTTTGTTCCCGATAAAGTGAGCACTTTTCAAATCGACTTTAGAAAAAAGTCACTGCTCCTACCTGCATTTATTTTATATGGCACACTGATTGACATGCGCCAACTAAATTTGCACTGAAAGAAAAGATTTGTTAGTGGCTACAAAAACTGCTTGGTTGAAACTTTCCGAGGTGAAATTTTGTTACTGGTAAAAAAAAAAAAAAAACAGATTGTGGTGCCCAATAACACGTAGATTGACAAGTGCCAACGCTGTTTAGTGCTTGCTAACATATTTATTTATTAACAATACATTTATTGGCTGCCACCAAATCATTTAGTTAGTAGCAGTAGCATTAATGACATCCACAGTAATACATTTTTCTGCGACTGCAAAACTACATCCATTATATTCTACGTGTGCGCTCTGGTTGGCATATTCGAAGTGGCCACCTTCTGTCTGACCACGACGCCATATTTGTCCGTGTTCGTTTCTGCATCTGGTTACGAATTAATTCACGAGGGATATTCTTAAGAACATCGTCTATATCGTTCCTTTCTTCTAAATAAGTAATAGTTACACGTAAATGATTCCAGAAAAGTTAACTTTCCACGAGGTGAACTATGCAGGACTTGTCGTGTGTACCGCATATTAGACTTCCCTTTATCCACATGATCCAGAGAGTACATTAACGACGAGCAAGGTGGCGCAACGGTAACACACGGAGCACGCATATGAGAGATCCATGGTTTGGAGTCCCATTCTTGGCGAGGTTTATTTTAATTTTTAATTGTTGATGACCATAAAAGTTATTTTATAGTTGCCACTAAATACTGGAATGACGAAAAACTTTTGTTGGTGCTACAAAATATTATGTGATGTCTATATTGACAAAAGTAATTGGTGGCTACCAGTAAAATGTTGTTCACCACAAATCGTTTTTTTCAGTGTGGTAACGATAGAGGGAATGTAGTTAACGTCGAATATGAAGTGTTAGATAACTAAAATTATTTATTTCGCTTTCTGTTTTTTTTTTTATTGCATCTAAGTGTAAAAATGAGCAGAATGATAAAATATGTAATTCTCTAATAATTTCACATTTTTACTCTACCGACGCACGAATAAAGCGATGAGGCCCATGGCAAGGCACAACTTGTATACAAGGGATTTCAAAAGTGCTCAGTTTACCGTGAACAACCTATACAGTATGGAAGAGTTGCAATTCAGCAGCACTACAACGAGAGAACCTCATCTTATTCATTTATTTTCCGAAGTAGACTCAGCGGCATTGCCTACTTCAAAACACAGAGTAAACTACAAACTATCACTTTGTTATGTTGGCAAACACGGCGCACGACGTCGCCAGACTGTATTTTATTTTTCGTGTAATAGTGACGTACGTTATCTGGTCAAAATTATTGATGGCGTCGTTTATCCGCTGCTACTTCATCCCAAAAAGCATCCCGGAGAAAAACAATTATAATAATGAAGATGAAACAATATTTTATAAACAGTTTCATGCGAACCTTATTTTATAAACAGTTTCATGCGAATATTCATGAAACTACACGTGGACATAGCTCTAAGAATGCTGTGTTACCGCCATCAAAGTACACAAAAATATGTATAAGTTATTCACGATTAAGTGAGTACTTTTTAAGACCCTCCCAACATGCATTAACCACTAATAAATATTTTTTCTTTCAGCCTCAGACAATATGTTTTGAGAATGGGAAATATGTACACTGTGTTTATTAGTCACATGGCAATTTTTATGTCAAAAAGTGGCGAAAATATTAAAATTAGCTGAAAGGAAATCTTATGGCTCACTTTACCGTGAATAGCCCTATAACCAAGCTCACGTTTCTACAATATCTACACAAACTTCATGATTATATTTACGCTATGTGCAGGTAATAAATATTCTGTTTAAGTATGTAACAACTTTTCTAAATGCCGAAGTTGTAAGGCCCTAGAACCTCGACTTCGGGTATCTTCGGTAAAGATTCGTTTTCACCATTCGAGTTGATGGAGTCTGCCGCCGGCCGCGTTGTCTTAATACGAACCGTCAAGTACCGATACTGCTTTAGAATTCTTTACCTCTCCATATCCACTTTAACCTATTCATATTGTATACATTGTGCATGATGCATAGTAAGGTTAATTTTGTCCTGTGGGTAGCTGATTTGTAGACCGTGTTACTGGTGTACGTTGTAAATGGTTCACGTTACTATAACCGAACACGAAGCCTACAGCTCTGTCAGTGATTACGACAACAAAGCAAGTGTATTGTCGGCACGTATCATACAATTGTTAATTACAGTGGGTCTGTAAGAGTTAATTTACTGTTTCAGGTGCTGCGTATAAAAAATTTCTTGATGCGTGCTCTACTTTAGCTGAAACAAAACTTGTTTGGTTATCACAACACATGAGCTGCAGACTTTTGTGTTCGGCGATAGTTATACGAACTAGTGATAACCTAGAATAGTAGCGCGGTTTAGGAATCAGTTACTCGTGGAGTGAGTTAAATAAAATCGAAAATCAAACGGAGGTATTTTTTTTTGCTTTGAAATATTAAATTCAAATTTTACATTTCGGATAATTTCGAGAATTTTAGATGGTTTAGTTTTGTCTTTAGAGTGTTGGATGAGTATCTTCGGTGATGAGTTTTTTAAACCTCAAACGGGAACACTGAAACTTAACGAGAGGAGGAATCTTCATGTCATAGAGCTAATTTGTGATACAAGAATAGAGAAGCGGAGGGGGGAGAAATACCCCGAACATCAACTGGAAAATAAAAATGGGTGAGAGGGGTGTTAATCAAAACATACTACAGCATTTGGTATGACTGACGTTACCAGTGAAAACTTTACAACAAAAGTGACATTTTACGTTTGTTATGGAGACATTCACTGTTATAACTGGAAGTAATGTGTTTTTGAATAAAAATTCGTATTTAAATTCACTTTAATCGGCCAGGCCTTTATTTTAAATATGGAAGCTTTTGTCGCTGTTTCACAATGCACGTTACACTGATGTTTTCGGAGCAATATTTGTGAACAAGACCGAAAATATTTAGACTACTTTGTGTACTACTTAGCATATAAACGATGCATAGAAAAAAACTAAGATAATTTATTTGATATGCTGGTATATAGTTAAAATTATCCAACGTGGTTTATACTGTTTGACAAAACAGGTACCCCGCAGGTTTTGACGTTGAAAATAGTTACCAAAACTTTAAAAGGATAAAAAAGTGCATCAAGGCGAAAACATTTTTTTTTTATCTGTTGCTTTGCAACTCGATTTATTGCCCCTTCCCCTCCCTTACACGCCAAGATTCGAACTCAGAACCTTTTTGTTCGAAGTAATATCGGCCACTGGGGTCATTTAAGAAAGTAAAGGAAGGGTAATGTAAAAGCCAAATGCCGCATACAAGAAATGTCTATGATATTTAATTATTAAAAATATTCAGAATCACTTACTTGCATGATTCTGGTCTCTCCTAATAAAGTCACTCATAATTAGGGATATCTCATTTACACGAAGAGATCCGTGACTAGTTGCAATTAAAAACACTTAAGCTGATCTCTACATGCGTGATTGGATGTATCACTTGTTACGTTTGTTAGGTGTCTGCCCGCCAATCACAGACTTCGGTATCGGAGTAGTTCTAACATTATTCTCATTGAGTCAGTGAAGAATAAAATAAATACACGTGTTTAGTAACTGAAATGAAGCTGTAAGTATGTACACAGGATATTGAAGTTTAGCCTGCGTGGAAAATTTTCTCAAAAATTAATATCCCCCCTTATAATTCTTTTAAATATTGTAATATTTGATGATAGCCAGAATATCTTTTTAAATCATCAATACTGCAAATTTCTCTGTACGCAACTCAAGTAACAAAACTAAATCCAATAAATGAAGAGATTGTGATGAAATCTTATTGGTTCGTTTCTTTGCAGACAGACTTGCAGTGTCATCTATATTATCAGTAAAATTACAAGATTATGTTTTTTTTTTGGGGGGGGGGGGCGGTTTTCGGTCTTCAGTGGAAGCAAGTCAGTGATAGCACACGTTTACTGCAAAGGCAAGTACACCCGTATTTTGCTACTGAAGTTCCAGCCACTTTTGAATTGGATCAGTTTTCCGTTTTAAGACGTAGTGTTTTTTTTTTATGAACTGTGATTAGTTTCGTTACTAGGAAAAAACCGTGACTAAGCTGCCTGCAAGTTTCTGGGATCGATTCCCGCGCGGACTGTTTTAGCTGCGGCACCTACCCTCCCGTGATGCCACCTCGCCGCAGCATTGGCATAAAGCTGCTGAGACTTACGTGACGTAGTTTACATATAGACTGTTCACGGTTGACTAAGCACTTTTGAAAGCAACCTTTGAAAAATGAAGTTGGTAACGGCAGAGAGAAAGTAGTTCCATTTCATAACGTTGGTTTGAAAGTGTTGGCTAAACATTTGTGAATACTAAAGTGATTTAATTATCTTTCTGTTGTATTTTTAATGCCAATGTGCCAGAATTAACAAAGATGTAAAATATTTACTTTTCTAATAATTTGATGTTCTCACTTGACCGACGCATGAACAAAATTATGAGACCCATGACAATGTTAATTTTACATACGGTGGAAGAATACACAATGTGCACACAAGTAAATACTAAGCAGGGCTTTCAAAAGTGCTTAATTTATCGTTAACAGCCTTTGATTTAACACCGTTCTTTGAACCCTCGGTCGACTAATTGAAGGCAGTTTCCTGCATGTATGCGTTGAAGAGGTTAAGATTATTTTCTGAATTTTTAGTGTATGACATTAGGCTACAGCTCAAATAATACTTCATATTATTGAAATGCCATGAAGAAAATTTATTGGAAATCGGTTATGCGGTTCGCCCGTAATTTAGTTTCAATTTTTTAGATAAAACTTGAATTCAAAATAGTTAAAAGTTGAACTAGGTGATTAAAGTGTCGGATTTCAAAGAAACTGCAACATGCAATTTCTGTGACTTCAATAAACACTTTGGCTGATTTGTGCTAAAATTAGTGTTTTTGGAATTTGTACGAATAAAGATTTTTAAGTTAAAAAAAGTCATATTTACGCTTAACTAAAATGGTTATCGTTATTTTTTTTATAGTTTGGTATTTTTATAAAGTTAATAGATATAATGTCACGGGACTATAAATTCTCCTCAAAACGTAGGAAATAAATTTTATCTCACGAACACCCTTTTGAGCTCCCGGCGTTGATTCATATATCTTTTGCGCAGAGGAGGAGTGGGTGATGAAAGTGTTTTTAGCGGGATAGTTATATGGACAGTCTGGCAGGCACTGCTGTGATGTTGGGTTCTCTTAGAAGTAATCCCGTTATCTTACTCTCCCTTACTCCACCGCCTGCTACTTCACCCCTTTATCTCCATAACTGTTACATTCATAAAGTTTTATGCAAGGTGATAACGGTTGTGTTGGAGTTGTTATCAGACTGGAACAATATTCATACTTAATATCAATATGTTGCACCATTTTATGTATGACTGAACCTGGGTATATAATATTTGGAACCCACGGTTGCAATTCCCACTTTGATCAAAATAGGTTTAAGTTCAGCCAGTCTACAAATCAACCAACAAAAACGCTTAACAGTTGCACAATAGCCTGTGGATTTGGAAATTTTTTGGGCCTGTAAGTTAGTTTAGTGTTGATAAATTGCTTTGCGTCCTATAGATTTATGAATAATAGAAAATAATCGTTGTAAAGTATGTTAACAAACACAATTGTATGAGATCAGTATTTAGGTAAGAGACAAATGTGCCTAATCTAAATAGGGAAATATGAAATACCCCTTTTTTAAATGTCTACTGCACAAAGGTAGTAAAAATTTTTTATGAAAGTCAACACACATAAATACTAAACCAGTTGACTAAACAAAATATATTTTATACATGGCAAATGCGAATGTATGTGTTTACGTACAGAATTCAGTGAAGAGTAATGATTTATGTAAGTTGTATAATGCTATAGTCTGTGAGGTCCTTACGTAGGCGTGTTTTTATTGTCAGTAGACCTCATGAATAAATAAAGATATAAACTGTTCACAGTAAAAGGAGCACTTTCGAAAGCCCTGCCTAAGATCTGCTTGTATGCACATTGTGTATTCTTCCGCCATATGTACAAATAACGTTACCATGGGCCTGATCACTTTATTCGTACGTCGGTCAAGGGCAACTTTCGAAAAGTAAATATTTTACCATTTTTTATTCTTACACTTATATGTATTAAAAAAAAAAAGGGGAAACTAATTTAACGTTAACACATGACACTACTTTCTGTCTGTCGTTGCCAACTTTGCTGGATGTGTGACAGTCATCGTACCCGAATATACGCAGGTAAGAGCAGTGACACGTTTCGAATGCTGATTTCGAATGTGCTCACTTTACCGTGAACAGCGTGTACAAGGACGGTTGTCGACATGCACGTGAGAGGTGGCGAAATCCTCGTGCCTCCACGTCCGGCGGCCGTCATGGACGCAGCCAGCAGCAGGTCGCTCGCGGGCCAGCGCGGGGCGCGTGCAGTATTTTTACCTCCCGCAGCTCGCGGAATGTAAACGCCGCCAGCTGGGAAGCGCTAACACAAGCTGACATAACGCCAGCTGCTCGCGAGGAGAGGCTGATGACTCCTCGCCGCCGCCTCAACGCGCATGCGCGGGGCGAGAGCGGACATCCCGTCCCCGGTCTCCGCTCCAGCCTGTTTGGCCAAGGGTGGCTGCCAATGGAGCACCGCACCCGACTCTACTACATGCGCAACTCATTAGACGCTGCTCGTCGTCAAGTGAGCACTTTTGAAAGCCCTCTCATTTGAAATAATAGTCAATATATATATTTTATTTTAGACTTAGACGTTAACTACCGAGTGCGGTGGAATGTATACACTGTTTATTAATTACAAAGCAATATTTATTTATAAATGTGGTTAAAGGATTAAAAATGGCTGAAAGGAAAAAGTAACTTGGGCCTCAAATGTGCTCGGTTTACCGTGAACAGCCTATAACAAGTATAGTCTATTTCTCGGTTTCTTCACACCTTTTGAATCAAGCATTTGTAAAATCCATCCCATGTATGGCGTGGTTGGTTGTTTCGTATGTGCCATGCATCACAAACTTTTTATATTTCTGTTAACGTAAAGGTTTTTGTTTGAATTTAACTTTTGCTTATACTTTATTTATAAATTATAATATTTCATTTATAGTTAATATGAATAAAAACTGAGAGAAATTAGGTGTGGTGGTAATGCATAGTAATAAATAGTTCTTATACAAAATATTATTACACTGAGCGCACGACTATGGTGCATTGTCCCTTTGATGTAATTTTCTATTCTCGGTTAATGTTAATTCTACTCAGGTTAGGAACAAAACGAGATTTACTGTGGGAGAGTTTGGCATTGGGAAAATTTCCGTTGAAGGTGCGCTGCTGTTCCAAAAAAAAAAAAAAAAAAAAAANACATGAGAAATTATTTTCTGTTTTTGTGTAAAAGTTCGTGTTTGGCTCGAACCGTGATAATTTATATATTTGTCCCAGCCAAAATTTTAGACATTAACCTTTTTTTCGTAAATATTATTTATGGTCTCCAATGCCGCTGGTGCTGTATAAAATGTCTCTTCCTAAAATTTAGTTTTTAAAACAATTATTGTGTCAGTGTTTTTCACACATGTGTGGCTTCCTATCCACACATTTTACCCTAAAGATTTTTTTACCAATACAAGAATATTGTGTAACATTTTATAGGAACCTCCGACTATATTAAATATACGTCAAGTTTGACACTACAGTTATTTTGTGAGTTTGGGGGAGGGGCGAATCCCCCCTTACCATTTCCCTTTTTTAACGCCTCTGAGTTCACACTCTACCAAAATTGTCAGAGAAGTACGATTTATGTTGCATACGAAAGAAAAACGCATATATTCTGTAACACTGTAAAATATTTTGCTGGAATATACTTATTTAAATGTTTAAAAAATAAATTAGTACGAGACAATTTTTAATTTAAAAAATTGGTGTTTTCCATTTTGGATTCTTAGCAAACAAATTGTGCGATAAAACCTTTATCAAGCAAGACTATCGAAATAATTACTCTGTATTTAAGAGAAATTGAGTAACAACATTTACAAATATTTTTAATTATTGCTTTTATCTACATACATTTTAGTCCCGATAGTTATCGATTTTATAACTGAAATGATTTTACATAAAATAAATTATTATAAACTTTATGTTTTTATGAGTACCACTATTTCTTTACTTAAAACCATATTGTTTATTATGATTCCACACATCTGAATCTCGGACATGCAAAATACCCCCTGCCAGAGACGCCGCTCTTCAGCGGGTGCAACGCGATATGTTTTTCTCTTTTGTGTGTGCATGCCTTCACGCAGCTTTATCAACTTGTCATCTTCGAATAATTTACCGTGTCTGGAGACTGTTCCCTAGCACAGCCCCGTGGACAGGGGATTGACATACGCTCACTCAGCGCAATACACGCTAAACATAACGTTTCAGTTTACCAGAAAATGAAATCCCTTCTGGTGCAATCGAGCGCCTTCGGTGCCGTCCTATATCATACTAATTCCCTCGGCTCTCAGAAACGGTCGTAGTCCGGGCGGAATGCTATCCTTTCCCTGCACAATCGGCTCTCAAGACCTCGATGTTAAGAGCCGCCCAAATCTCTCCACTCCACTGCACTCCACTCCACTCCACTCCACTCCACTCCACTTGTACCGCCCACACAGGACAGTGCCGAAGTTGTGTCGACGCATCAGAGGAAGGGTTTGTCCCCTAAGTATCTCCTCCAGGATTCAGGGTTTCGCCCACAACCACTATAAGTGCAATTTCACTTGACCGGCGATCGGAGTAAACAACCGATCGCTGCTATCCAACTACTGAAATTTTGATTTTCATAGAACTTGTGGGTTTTACAGTGGACTGTCCTTGGCCATGACACTTCTAATTTTCCACAGTGAAATTCATGCTCTGAACATCAACGGCACACGTGCTCAGTAGTCAAACATCCCACCGAGTGATCGGGCCTAGGTTTAAAATCGTTGGCGCAAGCCACACCTCTTAGCGAGGTTACCAACGGATGTTAACCGCCCGGCGTAACCAGTCCATAGTTAGCCGTGCATTCAGATGTTCGCCTGATCAGGATAGGCTATTTGTAATATGTCACTCTCCGGAGACATACTGGTCGCTTTTCTGCAATAGTAGGGTTTCCAACCTTTTCGTCACGGAGGACCACTTGGCATTATTATGATCATTAGGTGTACCACCTAAATACCGAGGGGTGTGGTGAGTTATCATAATTTTTTTGCACACTTTAGTAAATATCGGGGTCTTGAAGAAAAAAATTTGGGGACGAAACAAATATTTTTTTTAAGAAAAGCTAAACTTAAAAAAAAATTATATTTTTTTAATACGATTGCGTGCCACTTAAATTGTCTTCGCATGCCACTGGTGGTATAGTCCATTCATGGTTACTTTCAACTTTTCTGAGACCCTGCTAAAGTTCTATTTACAGAATATTTCTCCGCCTCATTCAAACAAAGCTTAACCTAGTCTCGAAAATTATACCAAAGGGACCACGCACCTCCTATTCGTGCGCACTCAGTTTAATAATATTTTATATAAGAGCTATTTCCTACAAGGCATTACCAACATACATATTGTATCACAATTTTTTTTTATTTGTTATAAATTAAATATTTTATAATTTACAGATAAAATATAAGTCAAAATGTAATTTAACCAGAAATAATGTTTTTTTATGTTAACATAAGAAGGCGCTTGTGATAAATGACATATTTGGGAAACAACCAAACACGTAATGTATGGTGTGTTTGTTTGTGTATGGTGTGATGTTTGAAAGGTTTGATTCAAAACTAAAACGTACCACCGATTGGGAACCGCTGGCCTAGGACACACCGCACTGGCCCGACACCTTGCCGAACGGCGGGTGACCTTCCTCCCTACTCGAGAGAGGTCACCCACCTCCTCCCCGCCTGCGAAGTAGCCCTCGCGCAGAGGGGACGTACGCACCGTTTCCCCCGGCGACGTGACGTAGGCTACGGGCTAGCGCGCACGTGTGGACGCGGGCTGCACGGGGGTGGTGCGCCGTCTGCCATGGCGTCGGCCAGGGGCGGCGCGAGCGTGGGCTGCCGGGATCGATACGGTATAGGGGCGGTGACGTGGCGCCAGGGCGGGTCCAAGTTCACGGCCGGCGCCACGCGTGCCCCGCCCCGCCTGGTGTGCCCGACCCGCCAAATATTCAGCACCTAGCTGAGGCCGGGTTCCTTGTCCGCGTCAACCCCCCTGGTGCTTTACCACTAACAACTGTCACTGACTCATGGCTTTGGATAGAAAAATACGTTAAAATATTTATATTTGTGCTATAAACTTTTTTGTTCCATTCTTTTAAATAATTATGTGTCGTTATCACATTTTACTGTATTTATATAAAATTGAATAAAAACAAAATCACTTGCTGGAATAGATACCACGAGTTGCCTTTGGACATCTATAGTTTTATTTTCATTAAAAAAGCTCTAAGGAAGTTTTTACATATTTTTTATATGTGGCTGTTTCGAAATTATGGTTAGTTGATTTTTCCTTAGTACATTAAAAAATGTATTGATACCATGCCTGTAAAACTTACCTTGTTTAATTTTTGATGATGGTTTTGTTTATATAGTCTATTCGCGGGTTTCTTCGCACTTTTTTTAATCAAACCTTTGAAAAAACACCTCATGTTTGACGTTTTTGGTTGTTTCCCAAAAATATCATGTATCACAAGCGTTTTATATTTCTGTTAACATAAAGTAACTTATTTTCAATTAAACTAAACTTAACTTTATTTATAAATTATATTTAATTTATAACTAATATGAATAAAGACAGAGGAAAATATGTGTAGGTAATAGGCCTTATGTAAAATATTATTACACAGAGTGCGCACGAATGCGGTGCGTTGGCCTTCTGGTGTAACTTTTTAAGCTTTATTTGCATGAGTCGGAGGAATATCCTGAAAGTAGAACTTTGGCACTGCTTCAAAAAAGTTGGAAGTAACCGTAAATTGAGTATAATTATTATTTGTGATACAGGAACGGTTCGTGACTTTAAACACGTAATTGTGCAAAAATTATTAAATATATATATTTTTTATTTCTTTGAATGTTATAAAGTTGGTATATAATGTATACTGTCTACTTGTTCAACTTCGATATACTACTACATTACATACATTCATACGTACATGCATACAATGACTATGACAAGAAGCCCTTCGAAAAGCCCTCAGTAGCCTTAACGGGTAGTAATCCGTATTCTTGGGTTTATGTTTTTTACTCCGAAATTTGGCAGTAGAGGCAGGGAATAGGGTATACAGTTAAGTACACTTTCTGAAATTGATACAACCCCGAAACAGAAGGCATGGCGATAAAACGGCTAAATCCAAGATGAAAGGGATCAATCCCGCTTAAGGCCTGAAGATATATTACGTGGTGAGAAACTAACCTGTAATTTATTGTAAGACGTCTTTGTACTAAGGATAAAACAGCGAAAATGAGCGAAAGTAGATGATTTCAGCGAAATTTCACGTAGACTAAAGTGCCAAAAAAAACTGGTACACTTGCCTAATATCGTGTAGTGCCCCCCCACCCCCCTCCAATTCACACCAACGAGCACGCTGAAGTGCCGCAAGACGACGTGGCATGGACCTGACTAATGTCTGAAGGTATGCAGGAGGCAATTCACACCATGAATCCTGCAGGGCAGTCCTCAAATCCAATCTGCGCCAATTTGAGAAAGGGTTGCACGTCGGTCACGTTTGATGATTCTCGTCAGTCGTCGTTTGTCCCGTTCTTTCACGATCTTTTTCCGGCCATAGCGATGTCGAAGAGGTGATGTTTTACCGGATTCCCGATATTCACGGCACACTCGTGAAATGGTCATACGCGAACATCCAAATGTTATCGCTACCTCGGATATGCTATGTCCCATCTCTCGTGCGCCGACTATAACACCACGTTCAAACTCACTTAAATCTTGATAACCTGCCATTGTAGCAGCAGTAACTGATCTAGCTGCCGACCGCATCGCGTTTCTCTGATTGGTTCCATACCTCTGTTATTTGCATACGCACGCCTATACCAATTTTTTTGACTCTTCAGTGTAATTGGATCTCTTGGATGAAGTAACCGTGTTTTCTGGAAATTCCATAATAGCTGTGTAATTATTTTTACTGTTTTTCATAGGTGTGTATTAATTTGTGTAAGATCTACATATGTTTGCACCCACACACCATAGTTGCATTCGCGGGAGCCAATGTCTAAGATGTTGCTTGCAACATTGCATCGACGGGTGTCCCGCTAACGAAACTAACGCGTATCTCTATTTTCATTTTGTGATCGTCCATGTTTGTGATTTTGTGTGCTAGCCGTCCATATTTGCGCCTGGCATGTACACAATCTGGCTAGAAACGTTTACCACATGTAAAAAAAAATGCGTCTTTTGTATTTCCTTAGTATAACTCGCACAAGCATTAAGTTTCTCATGCAAATTGTTTTTCTAGATTTGAGTAAACATATTTTATTACTTCGAGACATATCAGTGATAACGTGATAAAAATACTAAATCATTTGCTAAATTACATTCATAATTTTTTTTTAGCATAAACACCGCACTTTTAACTGAAAATATTAATTCGTGTAAGTTTCAAAAATGATTTTGGTACAAAGTTTGGTTTCAGCTTAAAGTGTTTCTTAAAATCGCGTGTTACGTTGGCAATCTCTTTAAAATCCGACACTTAATTTACATGCGAGGATGGTTATTTTAGCTATGCTGACAACAAATTTTACTTTAAAAGTTAAAATTGAAATACGGATGAAAAACATACAAAACATACAAAATTACCATGCCATTTTGATTATATTGGCACTTAATTTCAACTTTAGTCTGATGTATTAGTTTTGTCCAAACTTGACATTTAATTTATATATATATATAAACTAAAAACTTGTATAGTTCCTTTCATTCTTTTTATAAAAGTAATTTTCGATGATTTTCAATATTTCTTATAGGCAATTATTTCGTATAAAAAGTAATATGCTAAAAGTGCAGAAAATAATTTTCTATTCTTGAACACCATCCAAGGCCATGTTTAAAAGTGCCAGTGCGTCTAGCCACGTTGCAGCTCGAAATGTGGGGAGTGGACATGGTTGTGAAGTGAAGCAACTGTTGGAGCGTCCCGCCCATTTTACAGCACTTAAATATTACCCAACGTCTACCGGAGACACGAAATAAGAAAGCTATTAAGGTAGACCTGCATCAGCGACTACGGGATCAGTGTTGAATCCGCAACGGCAACATTTACAGACATCTCTGAGGAAGCAACTTTAGAGGCAATGATTCTACTATGATGACGTGACATGTATCGTGCGTTTTCGTACTTCGAAGTGTACACCTGTCTCCACAGTGCATTCACGCTACACTAGGGAAACGGGGACAAGAAGATTTAAACTATTTCGTATATGAAAAGAAAACAACTACAAATACAACATCTTACTTCATTTAACCGTCCCAAAACATTTGCAAAAAATTGATTTGTAACACAAAAAACTTCGATCTTGATTACCACAGAAGACTTAACTTTTAGGTTATTTTCTGCTAGTCAGGATGTGAACAAAATGGGTGCTTAGTAATATTTCGAGGGATGTCATAATTGCCGTGTAGGACCCTTAAATATGGCTAAAAAATAGTGCTCGGCAATTTTAGTAACGCCGAAAAGAATGCTCAATAAACCAAGGATGGTAGATGGCGCCCAAAACGTGCGGGGTGGTGTGGCTCTGGCGTTTTTTATGTTCACAACAGACAGCATTTCTGACTTTAAGGTGGTTATACGAGCTACAGCAATGTGCCCGAAGTCGGAGAAAAGGGCAACGTTCGGATTAGTGTTCTGGTTCGAGTCCCATGTGAGCCATATGCCTGTAGGCTGTTTTTTTTTCTTTACATATACTCGTATTTATACGTGAGTTCAGAATGTAAGCCGTGTTATTAGCCTTTGGCAAAAAGTGGGGCCCGTAATTAAAAATTAAAAAGTAACTTGGGGTACCTATGATATTATGAAGGTAAACGTGTAAAATTACGAAGTTCTGTAAATATTCTGTGTAAAGAATGTATGCCATTTATTTTTCACTAGTTTTTTTTTCCTGCGGGAAGCCGGTCCGACGGCTTGCAGCACGTAGGCATAACCCCGCGGTAACTGGTTCTGGCCCTTGCGACTGCCCACTCGCCCAGCCGTAATCATTATCATCAGTTCAACTGGAGTCAACTGCCGGGGTCGACAACCTGCCCGCCGCGGGAGGCCGCCTGTTTCTTGGCGGTGCGTTTTTTAATCCTGCCGAAGAATCGCTTATACAAGTTGGAAACTAGTTTGGCAACGCGCAGGCGCCGGGGGATCGTCGCGAGGCGTGTCAATATTTCAGTAGCGGCGTGACGTGGGCGGCGTGATGGACGGCGGAAGTCAAGTCACGCACCCGAAAACAGGCGACGCCAAAATAAAACTGACAAGAAGGTATCTGCTGTAGTCGTTAAGGTAGAAGGAAAGTAGCTTCCGATGATGGATAACTGCACCCGACTGTGCGATGCAGAAATCATTAAAAAGTAGTAAACGCACTACCAGAATTGTAGTCACGGTAAAATGAGCACTTTTGAAAGACTTCTCATTGGGAATAATAGTCAATAAATATGTTTTTATTGTAGCCTTAGACGTTAACTTCCGAGTGAGGTGGAATATAAACACTGTGTTTATTACTTACATGGCAATATTTATTATAAAAACTGGTTAAAGGTTAAACAATTTCTGAAAGTAAAAAGTAACTTGGCCTCAAAAGTGCTCTCTTTACCGTAAGCAACTTATATGAAAGAAAAATGCATATAGTTGGCAATTATGTAAAATATTTTGCTGAACTTTAATTATTTAAAAGTTTTTAAAATATGTATATTTTAATTCAAAATTTAATTGTACTTCTATTCTGGTTGCCTCAGTAAGACACGTTTTACAGAAAGAACATTGTCAAGTAAGTAATTAGTAATATGCTCGTCTCTGCGCATCGTTATTTTATTAGTGTAGGCCCGCTCTCTCACTTAAAATTCTTTAAGCATTCTATGTATGAATGATCCGCAGCTAGTACAGCGATATGACACGCTATCAGTTAAACTAGCAAGCAAGTGGATACCATTGAAGATGATGAATGTTCTCACTTGATTTGAAGACTGTTGTGCAGGGTAAGATGATTAAAGTAATCGCAACAGATTGTCGCGATCTTCAAGTGTACTAGTCTTTAGAGACTACGTTGCTTTTCTTGTCGTGAAAATACAACGACGTTCAGAATTGAATAGTTTCCTTGTGGAATTAATGCCATAAAGAGAGCACATTCATAAACTCGAGGTGTTCATGACAGCGTTTCTTTCCGAGTTACTTTGCAAGTGCTAGTAACATAACTAAAGCAGATATTACACGATACGTGTCGCCCTATTTGCTTTAGTACAAGCTTATAAAAAGGCTGGCACACTAGTAGCATACCAGCCGCTATGCAAGCTGGCATGGAAGATTCCTATTGCGTGACCGTAGCTGGAGGCGCACTCGGTTGTTACACAGATAAGCATGTCGTTCGTAGTAAATTTGGACCCCAGTCGTGGAAGTTGTAGGCAGTAACTTGTTTGTTAAAAACTACACACGTCTTATATTACGTGATTGCTTTTCAGAGAACAGTTTAATTCCTAGAAATGTAAATCAAAACGATAACGTGATAATGTGAAAATACCATAATATTTTTACAAGTATTTACGTAATTTAATCCACATTAAACAGTATTAAATACGATTTATATTCAAAAGTTATATTATNGGTTTATGAGTTAGTGTGGGATGGAGGTTTCGATAAAAAAAAATCTAGGAACTATGAATTTTAATTTATTCACGCACCTATTATTTTCAGCATTAATCTATCTATCTCCACTATTACTCTTTTTATTTCTCAATTAACTGAATTTTTAATGTATATTTTTTACTCTAATCAACGTACTTATTAATGTCTCTGTTTGGTTATAATCAATTAACTCATTTTCAGACTGTCTGTTGCCATCATTTGTAGTGTCTTTCACTCACGCAACCAGTCCAATAGTTTAACCCTGCCAGCAGCACTCTTCACTGCTTTATACTCGCAGTCGCAGATTTTCCTTCCGTTGGTCACTTCTCCCCCCGCTCGTCGTCTGTCGCTGAAACTCAGTCACTCATCCATTCAACAACTCTCTCGGCCTTGAAGATAATTTTTTGTTGGCGTTACATTCATTAGCGCTGCCATTCTCTTGATTCTGTTAATGACGAACTGTTGTCTTCTCGCATTCACTATCACGTTATGGTATAGAAGTAATTTGCGCCTTTGAGAGCCGGTTGCTGTTGAACCTGACCAAATGTGTACTTTGCGCGGTAATGTTCGTGCTACCCCTACTGCTCTCTGCACGACTGTTAGCACTTCGTTATCAAGTCAGGAAGAAGCTGTAATCTCGTCGGACCAACGATGTACTTAACTTCCCACAGAGGGAAGGCGGTGTAGACGATGCACTTAACTTCCCACAGAGGGAAGGCGGTGTAGACGATGTACTTAACTTCCCACAGAGGGAAGGCGGTGTAGACGATGTACTTAACTTCCCACAGAGGGAAGGCGGTGTAGACGATGTACTTAACTTCCCACAGAGGGAAGGCGGTGTAGACGATGTACTTAACTTCCCACAGAGGGAAGGCGGTGTAGACGATGTACTTAACTTCCCACAGAGGGAAGGCGGTGTAGACGATGTACTTAACTTCCCACAGAGGGAAGGCGGTGTAGACGATGTAATTAAACGGCCCTCCTGCTGCGTTGTGTTTTATTCGATGGATACCGCGAACCTAATTTTTTAAAGCCGTTTGATTTTTAAAAACACTGCTATGAAAAGTCTTGCAGTTTTCGAATTTATGACTAGGTGTAGAGTTAAGTTGAAATATTTGGGAGGCTCTTAACAATGAGGTCTTGAGAGCCGATGAGGGTGAAATGAGGTGGGAATAGAGCAGCGCCGGAATGCAAGGGCGGGGAAAACGGTAGATCCCCGAGAAAACACGCTGACCAGCGGCATCGTCCGGCACGATTCCCACTTGCAAATATCCGGGAGTGACCCGGCCGGGTATTGAACCCGGTTCGCCTTGGGGGAGGCAAGCAGTCTAACCGCGCAGCCCCCGAGGGGTAGAGGTTTTTACGATTCATGTACAGTCTTATGTAATATTTCATTTCGGTATAAAGGCGATATCAGCGGGATTTTCCAGTACTTGCCCTTTCTGCGCCTATGTTGCAAGGATACCACGCATCGACCTCGGCCGCTCAGTATCGACCACGTCGACTCGTCTGTTTAACCTATTTCTGCTATGTGGAACACGCCGCAAGCCAGGCGTGACCACAAACAATTAAACTACGCCTCTCAATTTTTTTTCTTTCTATTTCTTGTTGCACCCCGCCCCGCCTCATTTCCCTTCACCCGGAGGTCAAGGTTGCGATGACGACAGCCGCTGTTTACTCATTACGCAGTTCATACCCGCGTTGGCGCGAACAATAAGACTGCTTAACGGGACTGCACACTGTTATACTTACTTAAGGGGAGTATAGTTCATGCAGTTCTTGAAGGGAAGTCGGGGAACAATTAATTAAGCAGAACTAATTAATTCAGGAGGATCTTTACTTATTCAACTTATAATAATTACAGCGTGATGTGGCTATTGGGGTTATGGATCGAGGCAGGTGTGAAGGACAATCTGTTAAGGGAGGACAAGGATATAAGTGGCTCCGGGGTCGCTCTCTCACCCTAGCGTAAGCACTTACCCCCAATCGCAGCTCGTAGACCGCCGTTCAGGGAGGACCGACTCCGACTGACACCTCGGCCCTTAGCCGCCGTGTCCACCACAATTCTCGTTCACGCCCACCTTCTCCGATATCCTTGATTCCTATTGGCTCCCCCTTGTGGCCTGGGCGGGATTACTGCCGTTAAATGTTGATTAAATTGCCGCAACCCCACTGTGTCAGCCAGACCCAGATATTCTACGTACTTCTGCAGATTCCTGCATTTTCAGTCGTTGCGTTACAGTCCCCGTTGTTTGTGAACATTGTTTAAATAACAGTCGTTGGCCGCATTCCTGCCTTACCCGGCCTCGCTTCTTGTGTTGTAATCGTAACAACACTCAAAAAAAGGTTGCCAATTATTTTCCCTGCATTTTTACGATAATCGAAGCATTTGCACACGGTGTATAGAGCTGAAATTTGGTGATAAGAATATTACAGGTACACATACATGTGTTGGTTTGAATAGCCACAAACTTGTATGACGGTTTGTCCGTAGTATGCAAGCATTCAATATGATAGTTTCGCAAATCTTATTTTTTATTTCAGATTTAGTTGAAACTTGATTTTTACTGAGGTGCGAAACATAGTGTGTTGCTATGCTAGTTTTTGTTTTGTGTTGGCCTCCATGCATTCGTTCAGTTAATTCAAAAGTATTTGTATACAGAGATCGTTCAGCATTTGTGAAAATGCTAAGCAAAAGTTTTCTTTTGTTTTATTTTTAAGTTGGCTTAACCTATGTAACTAAGGTAACTACACGTTATGGGGGTCGCGATGGTGTAGTGGTCAGACTTCTCGCCCATCCCTCTAAGGCGAACCGGGTTCGATTCCCGGTGGGATCGCTCCTGGATTTTCGCATGCGGGAATCGTGCCGGTCGATGCCGTTGGTCGGCGGGCCTTCTCCGGGATATCCTGTTTCTCCAGCCCTTGCATTCCGGCGCTGCTCATACCTCGCTTCACCCTCATCTGCCAAACCTCTCTACTCCACTCCACACTACAAGTTAATCTCGTCTGTCTTTGCCATTAAGTACACAACATTTAATTTATAGCGTAAACAAAAACTGTTTTTACTCATCTTAAGTGCTGTCAGACTTAGATTAATATTTTTGGTTTCTTCACTTTAATCGCACCCACTCTTAGATCACAAAACGCATAACCAAAGATGTACAAGAAAAACATAGGAAAATGTGCCGCCTTTACATTCAACTAAAAATTAAGTTCAATGAAGCATATTGGCGTGAAGAAGTGTGATCTCTTCAGCCAGCGTGGAAGAAGGCGCGTGTCTATGTTGCTAATAGCCGCCCGTAGCGCTACTGACGTCACGTTCGTGACCTCTCCACTCACCCTTCATCCTCTACCCCCTCCACTCCTTTCAAAAGCCATCAGCTTAACATGGGTAATGAGTTTTCCCCGTTCGCCTAATTCTTATTGGTGCAAAGTTTTCATCCAAAGTAGATAAGTGTTTTATCGACTTTGATTAGCGTGACTTGGCGAGAGAAGATTAGGCCTGTTCGGTGCCTAGTAATACGGTCGTACCGAAAGCATTTTCAACTGCAGGCGGATTAAATCTTTCGCTTTAGTTTGACCTTCTTCTAGCATCTATGGTGTGCAATTCAACGGCATGTGCCTCTTTTGAAGGGTGGGAAATACTTGTGCGGTTGCCGTTGCACCTGTGCCCGTATGGTACTAGGTATCGAAAGTGTTGTTTTGTGCATTGCATATGTCGTATATACGCCATTTTGGTTAGTCGCTTGGGAATATGACAGGTAAGAATTATGCTGAAGAACACGGATGCTGCTATAAGTAAATAATATGAAGCGGGCCTGTTAATGAGATTTGACTGATGCTAAACACAATGACTCGATACACAAAACTGCTGAGCGTGGATACAAACCACATTAAACCAGTTTTTGGTGCCAGAAAAACTTTAATTGGACTCTATCCGTTTCAGTTTGTTGGGAATTTTTATTCTCACATCGTGGCCAGGTAACACTTATAAAAGTAAACGTGTGGGTTGGAAAGAGCCTGCGCTGTAGCTGAAAAATTCCCTAGCCTATACCTTTCCTTTCTCCGCCGTCTTTTTGTGACCTTCGCTGCCCTCTCTTCTTCCCATCTTTTCCCCTGCGTTATATTTTTTTTTTTTTTGTCCGTTGTCAGTTCATTATTAGGCGCAGGCAAGCATGCAGGGCTTCGTTGAGTTTTACTGTCGTAAACAAAGCTGTTCCAGAAGGAGGCCGGGAATAAAGCGCAACTCTGCCTCCTTCCTTACCCCAACTTCCAGGAACGCCGAGTTTCTCATACAACATAACAACAGATCTAGAGTTATAAATGTGTGACTTGTTTTGAAGCAAGCAAGGTCGGCACTTATCTCCGTTGTATTTTCAAAACCACAGCCAACTGGATGGGACCAACTTCAGTTTCCACAAGAAGTCTCAGAACTGCTTGGGAAATGGGTACTTACAGGTTTTTTTTGCGTACCATATTTCTTCGTTTTTTCAGAGGAGAATATAATAGTAATAATAATAATACCGTATTTTTCGGTGAGGCTTGTCAGGATATTAAACTAATGTGTAATGCTGATGGGAAAACCGCCTATAGTTCAGTCGGCCAGGATCCAACGCACGACTCTTTTT
>NQII01000595.1:454871-482019 GCA_002778355.1 Clitarchus hookeri
TTTTTGTGATTATTTTAACTATCTCACGACCATCCGCATCTGTCAGGTGGAATAAGTTTGTGGGTTTACGGATGATGATAACTTTATAGGTGATGCAGACTGTTTCGATTCGTGATTTCCACAGTGTAACCAAGTAAAATATAAGTTTAAAGAAATAAAATAAAAATAAAGTGTAGTAGAAGTGTGAATAAAGAATATATAGACTATTCGCTGTTCCTTCACACTTTTTGAATCAAACTTTTGGAAAGTCACCCCATGTATTACGTGTCGGTTGTTTCATAAATATGCCACGTATCACAAGCGTTTTATACTTATGTTAACATAAAAGTATTTTACTTTCGGTTATATTGAACTTTTACCTATATTCTATCTATAATTAATGATATTTAGTTTATAATTGATATGTTTAAAAACAGAGATAAAATATGTGTTTTGGTAATGGCTAGTAATATTTCTTACTCAAAATGAGTCGCACGAATGCGGTGCAGTGTCCCTTTGGTGTAGTTTTCTGTACTTCGTTAAGCTTTATTTGCATGAGACGGAGGAATATCCTGAAAGTAGACCTTAAGCAGCGCTTCAGAAAAGTTGGAAGTAACCGTGAATGGACTATAGTTAGAGATGGTGGAAAATCACGAACATATTTTGAGACAACATATCTTATATAACACTCCATACTTATTTGATTCTTTCATGATTGGATGAACAAGGTTTTGTTTTGACTCGGCTAAGTTTGCAGACTAATCACGAACGTTCTGCCTTATAGTTTCAGAATCGTCATTGGTCCTGTGGAAAGGGGTATTATCTTCATACATCCATGACAGCCAGTAAGAAAAGAAAACTGTCGGACATGTGTACAGTATGTTGAATCCTAGCAAACAGTCAACTTTCCTGCGATAAACCACCATCTCTAACTATAGCATATTCTGCTATGGAAGTGAAGGAAAGCGCGCTCCGGCCATACATCAGCTGTTTACTCTAGCGCCGCGTATAGCTGGCTGGCCGGAATGCGTGGATAACTGTTTGACCCTGCTCGTGTTGACTGCGCGTGATTGATCGATTGATAGTGGCGTGGCGCCTTTGGCGCGCGTGTTATCTGCAGTGACGCAGCGTTTCGTCCCGGCGGAGTGACTCAGGCAGGCAGCAAGTGCAGGAATGTGGACGTGGGTTTTACAAAGACCTCACGTGGGACACGTGAGAGAGAGAGAGAGAGAGATTGAGAGAGGCTGTGTGAGAGAGAGAGAGATTGAGAGAGGCTGTGTGAGAGAGAGAGAGAGATTGAGAGAGGCTGTGTGAGAGAGAGAGAGAGAGTGAGAGTGTGTGCAGCAGCATGCCGTGTTTGTGCGCGGCACCGGGAGGGCGTGAGCGTCGAGAGACGTATCGCAAACATGCCGTCGAATAAACAACCCGGTGGACTCAACGTCACATAATGGGAAGGAACAAAGATGCGGTACCGGGAAGTTGTAACCTTCCAGCGCACGTCTGAGATACGCCAGAAGGTGAGGCGTGCTTCGAAGAGTAAAGATGTGCTAATTCGAAGTTGTGCATGTTTGAAATTAACACCTACGAAACAAGACCCTGTCTAAATTATTAACCCTTTCAGTAACAGTGTCCTATATTTGGGACATTGCAAGGGCGTATAAAACATATTTTTCTAGTGAGAGTCCATATTTAAAAGATGCTTTTTTACCATACCTCCTCGGTTTCTACACCAATGCCAATTATAAAGCGAACGAGCTTTAATTTCAGATGTATAATTTTTTTTTTGTTAGACCACAATATAATTTTATTGACCTGCACTGTCCTTTGATGCTCACCTCATCCCTGAATGCTTACAGTAAATATGTACCATATTGGAGTAAAAGTAAATACATAAACTGAACTGAATAACTGTTTTATAAGAAATGATACGAAAATTACAGCAAACGAGGAACTTCTCTCTCTCTCTCTCTCTCTCTCTCTCTCTCTCTCTCTCTCTCTCTATATATATATATATATATATATATATATATATATATATATATTATGGCCAGGGATCCATGGTGGTGATTCTTCGGGTTGCCGCCTACCTGGAAGGAAGTGTTTTGCGCATTTGAGGCCCAGAAGCATAGGAGCGATAAGGGCGATAAAGGCACGCACTAAGGGCGACAAAGGCACGCACATTAAGTGCCCCATTACCCCTATGTGCAAGGCTCAGAACTGGCGTGCAGTGTTCTCATCGTGCAGCGTGTACCTATTGGACTTGTAATTGATGACCCTATCTTTTTATTGGTGGAAATCGTGAAGTAGAGTTCAGTGCAGGTCCCATAATAGTTTCGCATGTTCCAGACCAGTATATTTTGAAATACACCAGTGTAAAAAAAAGTCGTATTTAGCTAGATTGGACGGCTCAGGAGTATTATTTCTAACGGTTATGATGTTTTTAGAATGTTATTCGTACCACCACGTCGGTGTGATGGGAATACGTTAATTGGTTTCATAAAAATACGCGGATTTTGAACACTCTGGAACGCAGTTCAAGAGACAGGTAGGCGACTAAGTAGATCTTCTCTGCTTACATAAAGTGCAAGAATAAATGAAAATGTTTGGTATAGTACATTCACGGTTACTTCCAACTTTTCTGAAGCCTTTCTAAAGTTGTACTTTCATAATATACCTTCGCCTCATGCAAACCAAGCTTAACCAAGTCTAGAAAATTACACCAAAGGGACAGCGTATCGCATTCGTGCGCACTCGGTGCGACAATATTTTGCATAAGAACTATTACCAACGTACACATATTTTGTCACTGTATTTATTCATAAGAATTATAAATGAGATATTATAATCAATAAATAAACATACGTAAAAGTTCAATTTAACCAAAAATTGGAGACTTTTATGTTAACACAAGTATAATACGCTTGTGATATGACATATATAGAAAACAACCAAACATGTCATACATGGGGTGATTTTTTTCAAAATATTTCAAGTGTTAAGAAACCGCGAATAGTACATATTTGGTTTTTTTTTATTATTGTCGTGATTTATGAATGTCTCAAATTTTCATTGCGTCACAGTTTTGGAACACTGCGTACATAATTCGTGGTAGCTGTGCTAAATGCGTGGGGTGGCTGACGGTATCAGGGACACGGCCGTGAGTTTTACTTGAATACGCCGGCGTCAGTGGGTAATATTTTCTTCGAGATATGGGAAGGAAATGAAAGTTAATCAATGGATGCTTGGTTTTTACGGCTTTAATTGACAGGCCTAGACTAGATATTCCGATTGGCGTCAAAATCAGCGCGCCAGCACATCGAAATCGCTAGATATACTGCCAGGAATTTTCGCCCACGCCCTAAATTGCCACGAGTGGCCGCGGGCCCTCACCCGCACCTCGCGTATACGCACTGCCAACTTAGGTTCGTCCTCACATTGTAGTCGTATAACCGATCGAACGAGGCCACATTTATTTCAATCGTATTTTTAGTCACGGATTTAAGAGTGTCGGAATGGATCACCATGCAAACGTTACATCGCAGTTTCCTTCCTGTTACGCCATGTGTCCGTCTGATTTTATAAACGTATTCACGTCTGAAAGACTGCATAACATTAACAAACAATTACACATATTTGAATGTGAAGGGGATAGTTCAGTAAAGCGCTCTGAGTGACAGGGTGCTCTAACGTCTTCACTTACGTAATAGTCTCTGTCCCTGACGGTTCCAAAAGTGGCCCCTACTGAATATAAATTGTATAGAGGTGTATCAAGTTCACCTTGTGCGAGAGATCTGGTCCGGTGGTTGTGGTAGTAGGACGGGTATCCGCGAGGCAAGGTAATCCGAGATAGGCTCGTAGCACTTACGTAACTTTAACAGCGTGTGAAAATTACGTATGTTGCTTTAGACTTAACCAAGATAGGTTTATGTAGTTTACATGATTTTAAATTGTAAGAAAATATCAGACACGTCATTATAGTAGCTTATGAAAAAATAGAAAGGTTTTAATGAAGTTTAGTTTCAGCGACGGTTGTAGCTATCATGTCGATTATAATTATTTGTTTTATCTTGCGAATAATACTAGGCTGTAATGATTAACGTTTTTTTTTTCGTTAACTTACTGGGTTCTTATTACTTTTCCGAAATCACTTTCCCTCCCGTGGTTTCGGCTTTTGTAGTCCATCGTTTTAAGCGTAACTAGTAAACTTGTACATTTATGCGGGAACTACAAAAATATCAGATTCAGTACCAATTTCAGGCCAACTAAAAGTTTATTTACCGTTAGCCTATGTTCTAAACATATTTATCGAACAACTTGTAAACAGATATGTGCAAAAGGTGGCCGTGCGTACGATGTGAAGCTTCTTGTATGTTGATATGCTAGTTTCTGAACAAGCGGGATGTCGATAGTTCATATTACGTCACACATTTGAGAATAAAGATAAAGTTTCTTGCGCATATGCAGTTCCATCAGTCAGATGTTGAGTGAATCGAGTGACTGCAACTTCTTTTTACATGTAACATGAAATTTTTCTCAGATACTCTCGAAATGTTTTAAAATATGGCGTTTGATTTGTTCATATTTTGATGCTAAACAGCTGTCTTGTCTTCTTGGATTAGTCGGCATCGTGATTTGTATGCGATGAGTGAGTTGGACATCTAAATATATCATAATAAGTATTCAAACAATAAAATCTGGTTTCGGATGTAAATTACAAATTCAAATATAATTATTTTTGCTGTAATAAGTATGAAATATGCTAAAATTGAAAACATGTATAATTTTCCTGTTACTTCTAGCGGTGCAAAACTTCCCGAAGATAGAGAGAGAGACAGAGACAGAGAGAGCGACAAATTCCGCTTCCCCTATTCAAGCTCTTGCTCGGACGAAAAAAAAAAAAACACCATGTCACTAGGGTTTACGCACCGTAATTTGCCCTGATATTTTTAACTGTGACAGTAAAATATTTTTCCTTCAGTGCTACCTAAAAATTTAAATATATCAATAGGCAACGTTTAATTTACAAATAGCATACCAAATATTTTAACTGTGAACTATTTCTTGCTAGCAGTTGCCAACACATCGTTGCTTCCACTGTTTTTAATCCGTATTTAATGCGAAATAAATATCACAAGTTATAGAAGAAACTAAGTTAAAGTTTCATTTATTCAAGAATACAATACTTCATAATTAATCACAATGTTATATATTTGTGTTATGAAAGTTATTTAAAACACAGGTTGACATGTCACGCCTAGGGTGATTTTCAAAGGTTCGTATCAAAACATCCGAATAAACCGTGAATGGACTATAAGAAGTTAGTTGAAACTGAGACAGACACTGGGGCAAACCCTTCCTTGGCTGACAGCGACCAGGGCTATGACCTGAGCCTGGGAACCGAGGTAGGAGTCACCGACCTTGTGGTTTCCACTCGCTCTGCGTACTAATTAAGGACTAACCATTTGGGACCCAGGCCCTTTATCGCCACTTGGTTGTTTATAAGGGCGTGAGAGAGAGAACCAGAATTTATGAAAATAATTTAGTGGCGTTTTGTCATAAAATAATGTGTTTCATTGTAAACTGTATTAAATTATTTATTTGTGTTAAATGTTTCTTTTATGAGAAAGCATTTTCTTTGTTTCTAATTTTAATAAGCGAGTTCGCTTTGCTTTAATCCCACTGTCATCAACTAGCATCTTTCTCAGGAAAAATTGTGAGAGATAAAGAAAGGGCTATTGAAAATTCTGCGCTAGAAGACGAGACACTATCAAATTGAGCCGTAGGCGTGTCATCTGGAGATGATAGCTATGTTTAAGGCCAGAATTACTACTATTTCATGTACGTCATAACAGTGGTGTAACAATATTTGCAACTTTGGAGGGGGCAAATCTTTTCGCCTGAAAGGATGGAGAAAGGGAAAGGGGTAGCTTTGAGGGAAAACCAGGCCCCCCCCCCCCTGGTTTTCCCTCAAAGCCTTTAGGCACCCTTCTTAAGACATTTCTGCTTTACTTATAAATTTCATTTTTCTCTACGATTAAAACCTAAATTACATGGCTGCGTAAAAGGTAGAGAAAAGGCTATAACCTAGTAGCGAAGGTGTATGTAAGTACAATATATCAACGCATCTTGGTGAATAAAAACAGTTTGAGTGCTCATTTGCTCTCATTCTGGCTCCCTTTACTAAATTTTGGAACGCGCAATGTACAGGGTGGGTATAAAAGAATACCTCATATTTGAAGGTCTATCTATAATATCAAAACCAAACAACATTCAATCTTGATTGACCAATCAAATTAATCGTGGAACCGTGAAGTTTATTTACCATACATTCATAAATGTTCAATGTGACCACCACGAGCGGCCCGAACTACATCTACGCAATAATCAAACTCGTTCCACGCTCTTGTCAGCATGTCCGGTGTTACGGTTTGGATGACGTTCGTAGCTCTCGGTTTGAGGCGGTGAGGGGGTAGCGAGCTCGCATTCGACACGTCAATGTGAAGGGGACGGTCTGATGTTTCATTTATGTTGCGTCACTCCATTTGCATCTAGCTGTTCGCGGATACCTGAACGAGACGTTGCCGCAACGCTGGATTTGTCGAGGAGTAGCCGGTGACCAGGCTCTTCATCACTGGCCCCCAAGAAGCCCGGATCTTACCCCGTGTGATTTTTTCTATGCGGGTAGCTAAAGGATAAAGTGTTTGGTCCACCATTGCCGGCTAACATTGGCGAGCTGGCCAGGCTGCGACGGCTGGAGGAGAGTTGTTGACCCGCCTCCACATACTTTATTACACGGAGCGACGTCCAAAAGTGGCTGATAACTGTAATGATGTGCCTGCGGCAGATCGTGACGTGGCCGCGGCCGTGCTGCGCGGGCGGTCCAAGCGCAGCCCGCTTCAAGGGCAACTTCTCATTCACAATCAGCGGCGCGTTTGTTTTCGTCGTGGCACAACACGCAGTGTCCGTTAACGGGACTCGTGCAGCTTTAAATTCAAGATTCCGGCAGTGGCCTTGGCGTTTTTATGTAGCTGGGTGCAGACGTTCAACAGAGCGACATTGGGAACTTATCGCCTACCTGGCGCTGCTGCATGTTTGAAATAGGCGTTTTTTTTTTTTTTACAAAACTATTGAACGTGTCTCCAATATGTTCTCTTGTGAAAATAATATATGCCCAAAACGAGGGCAGTACTTTCAAGATATCACGAATGCTATAAATGTTATTTTGGAGTCTCAAACATCATTGAAAACCTTTTTTTACGGACTACATACATACGCCCGGACACAAGCAAAACTATAAAAAAATTAATATAAAGAGTATAATAGAATAAGAGCCAGCGTTGAACCTTGACACGCATTTACCACCAATAAAATTATAGGGTTACCGCTTAGAAGTCCCATTGGTATAGGCTGTTCACGGTAAAGTGAGCACTTTTGAGGTCCTAGTTATTTTTTTCTTTCAGCCATGTATTATCATTGAACCACCTCTTAAAATAAATACTGTCCTGTAAGTAATAAACACAGTGTGTATATTCCACCGGACTCTTAAGTTAACGTCTAAGGCTAAAATAAAATATATTTATTGATTATTATTCCAAATGAGAGGGCTTTCAAAAGTGCTGCCTTTACCGTGAATAGTCTATACACGAATCATGACGAAAACACTGCACGCCAGTTCAGAACCTTGCGCGTAGTGGCGATGGCGCACTTGATCTGCACGGCAGTGTCGCTCTTATCGTTGCCGCGCTACTGAGCCACAAACGCGAAAATAGCTGCAGGTAGGCGACCGCCTCAAGACCATATTTTTAGAACAGTACGGCGTGCAAAATCCAATCGCCTAATATTCCAGCCTTGGAGACGTAGTTGGTTGGGATGTGTGCATACAGTGGGAAAGGTCCTAGATTCGAATCACGGATGGGTATAGATGCGTGTGTTGTTTTTAGGTGTAAGTTTCGATTTAGTTCAGTGTGTAATCGGCTCTCGATAAGTATACTGGAGTAAAACGAAGACATTAATAAGTAACTGTGATAAAAAAATTAAGCTGTGTTGTCAATCCCGCAGCTTACGTCCGTGCGTAGATAGATGTTGCAATGGACGACATTCATAAGCTCAGAGCTATTGCTGCGGCGCACAGTAAAAAGGAAGCAAGAGACAGCTGTGACCAACCAGTTTCCGACAGGTTGCTTTGCAAAGAAACTCAAAAAAAAGTTATTTAAGAGATAAAAGTAATACTAAATTACGACAAAATATGTAACTTAACGTTAAATCGTCCAACATAGAACGCACCACACTCATCAGACATGTGTTGGCTGGGCTAAGGTTTAATTTGCTCATGTTCGGAGGAAAACTAGATTCCTCACGGGAGAGTTTAGCATAGGGAAAGTTTCCGCCGCAAGGTGCGCATTAGTTCCAAAGAGGTCGTTCTTGAACTGGCGGTAAATTGAGAAATTGTGTGTATTTGTGTGTTAAAGTTGTGGTTAAAGTTGTGCTTGTACCGTATTTTAGCATAAAGTTGCCCCTGCCAAAATATTAATAGTTAAATTTATTTTGTTACGGTTATGCACGCCTTCCAGTAGTACTTACGCGCGTAAACATTAAAAATGCAATTGAGTTGTTGGCATTGAGTTTTCATAAGCACCCTTTTTGTAGGAAAAAAAGTTATGAATTCAAGGGCGGGATAGAGATAAGAATATTTCGATTCTATTATCACATTTAAATTAAGTAACCCTGTGATCCACTGTTTTGCTGCATGTGATTTACGACCGAATATTGAACATATTGACATATTTCGTTAAATTTCCACTAGACTATAAAGAACGAAATTTTTGTTTTTGCCTAAGTTCTTACTCAATACACATCTGTAGTTTTTTGCACAATCATATTTATTTTGTGAAAATTGCAATTATCCCATTAGCTATCATACAAAACGGAGAAAATCCGTTACACATGCAACAGTGATCCTATCTTGTTGCGAAAATTTCTCTTTGCCAAGTTATTAACATTGAACTTCCCAACCTGAGTAGGTTCAGCAGCCTAGGTGGCAACTGAAATCCTCGCGAACAGGTCTTCCTCATACTTAGCAGGAATGGCATGAACTAGTTACATCGTGTGACCTCACAGAAACAAAAGCCAATTGGCGTAAGGTCTAGTGACCTCGGGGGCCATGGTCGGGGACCTCCTCAACCTACCAAACTGATGTTGGGAAGAGGCTTTGAAGAGTTGTGCATTAGGGTCAAAACGTGTTGGTGTGCCGTCATGCTGAAACCGCATGTTACGACGTATCTCTATCAAGTAGTAACGTCTTCCAGTGACTGTGGTAACGTCGGCTATAGAAACGGTTGGTAAATTACTGAATCGAGACTAGTTGTCAGTATGTTACAGCCTGATAATAAATTATACCAGCTTACATATTTGCACCCTATTAGTGTTCATGGCTTTTTTTTTTTTTTTTAATGTTTTTACGTGAGTATCGTTGTCTTCTACATCCAGTAAGTTACCGTAGACATGAAACGCATCAAGCTTTGCATTAGTATCGAGTCCACTCGCCCTAGTCGTCTTGTTTGTTTTGTTCCCAGTCACTTGCATGCATATTTGTCCTGGCCAAATAATCTCATACATTCAGCACACACAGGAACGAGTAGTCAGTATCAACTATCTTTTAATCACATACTAGCAGTGCCAGAAGACTTAATATAAAAATTATACATGAACTCCCGTTCGAAGAAGAATTGCTGAATGCGGCGTATTTGTCTTTACTGTCGTTTCTAATGGTTAGCTTTCGGTCCGATATAAGGCAAAAAGTTGAACTTCAAATCCACATATGTTTTTATTTTAACTGAAAAACAAAAAGAGGCAGTGGCTTAGTAACACCACAAATATTTAATTTTCCTAATTTAACTATATTTCACTTTCAACATATATAGAGTTTCGCTAAAATGTTAAAACACTTCAAGATATATATTGTGTATTTTTACTATAAATTAAGGTAAGCCTTCTGTAGTTTCAATTATTTTATATAGTGAAGGAATTCTTCATTAGAGAATATTTATTTCGTTAGTTCCATATAAGGAATTATGACCCGCAAGAAAGTAAGGCACTTTATTCTGCATTGCAACTCGGACGCAGATACACGTTTGGGTTGTCATGAGAAACATAATGACATCCTTTCGCTGCCATTTTTCCAGGTAACCTTTCAACCTGACTATTCGTGTCTTTCTAGAAACAACTACAATACAAAATTAAATGCCTGTTCTCATTGCCGCTACAAGAATAGCATCAATAAAATAACGTTGAATGTGTTGTAACTGAAAGTTAACTTTTGCTTTGGTAGAAGTTACAAACAAATTTTTATTTTTGTTGCTGTTTAAGTTTTTTTATTTTGGAAGAAGAATTTGATATTCCCACAGGTTATTGATATTTGTTTTCTATTACTGAGTAACGCGGTAACTTCAGTTACATTATAAATATCCTTGCGGTAGACAGTGGTTTATACAAGAACTATGTACAATGACAGAATACCACCAGATTTAAAATTTAAAAATGTGGACAAGGTAAAGTTTCACCAGGATCACTTCAAGTGTATATACTATTTTCTCAATGTTATTGGTCCTCAATTGGACGGAAACTATATTATTTTATGAAAGTTATAAGTGTGCAGTAAATAAGTTATAAGTGAGGGTCAGCACCGCTGATGCCCTTTGTAACTTATACCGCCCTTCCCTTCAGTCAGTGTATCAATGTAACCACCAATCCCTCCTTCGCCCGGGTCTTTTGAAATTTCTGGCTACGTCACTGACTTTTATTGACTTTTACTAACGAAACTTGTTCTCTAACCGTGACTTACGGCTTGGTCTCACCCACTATGTTGATTTTCCATTTATGCGCCATAACTTTCTTTTAAATGAAATAACTAAACATTTATTATTATAGCACGTTTAAATTTCACAAATGTCTTCAAATGTAGTCGCCAAATTTTACCCACGCATTATCTGGTAACTGTGAAACGGCAAGAGTCTATTAATAATTTTATCATTATAATGTACTATTTACGTCTATTACTTGAAAAAATGTTCATAATTTATATTTGTTCTATAGCGTAACGTATACTGCCAGAGCGGTGTAGTTGTAGTTTTAGGAGTCCCGCCCAAGTGAGATAAGCTAGAAACCAGTAATTCAACGTGACACGCGAGGTCGAGCCTGAACCAACGTAGTGTCAGAATCGTATGTATCGGTTCGTGCGGGGGTTGGTGGCCTTCCGAGCTTGCGCACGCCGTCCTGCAACATCCGGTGATGTGACGGCGGTTTGCCGGACGCTTGCAGGGAAAGCGGCGAGCTGAATAGCGCAACATCTGTTTGCGCTCTGGTGCCCGCGTCGTGGTTGCACGGTTCCGTCCGTCCTACCTACTTGCAGTAGGGTTGACCAACACCGGACATCGCACTGCGCCGTCGTCGAGATCCTCACAGTACACAAGTGGTGGTTCGCTTCTTCACATTTTTCGTGGCCTTGGAGTGACCCGTACAACCAATATTCTCAGTCACAACGTCCTCATGATACCGGATCTTCTATGCGAGCAACTTCCCAACTTTACGTTTATACTGTAGTTCATCATAGGAAAGAATTTTACTTCAAACAACACATCACACGGTGCCTGCAACTTCCGTGTCCTGCAAAAATGCAAGATGGTGTCACTTCCCAGCGTCATGTAGGAACACCGCCTCGGTAACCTACTTGCTAGCCGGCAGTCCAGCCAATAGCGAACTTTTCGCACCAAGCAGTGGCCAATCAGACGCAAGACCCGTTCCCAGAGCCTCACGCAGCCAATCAGAGAATGGGTACGAGTGCACCAAAGAAACGGCCGATCCATTTCGTCTCCCACAGAGGGATATTCCCTCTGTGGTTAAGAGGTTTGGAATAACTTCCGTTGGCTTGTGGTGCCATCGCGCGGCTAGCCAAGTAACTTAATGCTAGCGGTCGCTCTTTCTCTTTCTAAGAGTGTATGCACCATTACGGAGTATAAAGAGCGGGGGAATAGGAGAGGTTGCTAATTTAAGGCCATATCCGAATTCTCTCCAAGTATACACATGTCCGTACTTGGCCCCGTCTGTGATATCATCACCAGCGCTGTCCGAATCCCCAGTATAGTACACAGAGAAGTTCTCCCCTTGGCGAGTACACGGAGTTGCTTACTTGGTACGTTGTCATATTTGTTTAGTTTGACTTGTTGAAAGCTATTAAGTATTTACGAATGTCGCTTGCTCGTTGTTAGGAAATGCCATTCAGCTGTAAGAAATTAATTTTAGGTCACCAATTTCACCGTGAATAGCTTGCTTACGTAATTACGATTGGTAATAATTATTTCAGTTATTTAAAATTCCCAGGGTATTTGTAAGTTTCTATTATGTTAGTAACTGAAAAAGACGGCAGAATTCAAAATTTGTTTGGCAGTTATTTGTTTTGAAAGTCACTATAAAAATGCCAATTTTTTTTTGTTTTCTCGTATAGTAGAAGAGGCGATGAGCCGTTCGAATAGTTGGGACTTGTACATATTAGGGCAAATAAGCATTTGTACGTACTTAACAAGTATATACTGACAGTTCGGATATGGCTTACTGCACGATGACGTCACAGGCAAGAGCGACTTGTATCGAGCCAGGAACCTAGTTTCAAAAACTCGTGGAATAAACCTCTGAACATAGCACTCGTTCTATAGTGTCATTTATATTCACTGTTAATGCGGTGTTTGGTTGATCATCAAGAGCTGGGTATAGAAATTGCACCTCGTTACTGTGCATCTTCATTCTTACCTGCAAGTGCTGTAAGCATTCCGTCTGCAGTGGTGGACAGAATATAGTGGAAGGGCAAAGTGAGATCCAGCGAGAAAGCATGCCTTGCTGTATATCCGCTATGGTCGTGCGTTCGTCTGTTGTGTTTGTAAGAGAAGGCTGCCGTTTAACTGACTGCCCACGTAAGGGTTTTTCGTTTAATATTTTATTTCAAATGTAGCTGATTAATTGGCGAGAGAATAGCGGCCAACATCAGGGCCAGGCACGACTCGGCAGTTTCCAGGGTCGTGATCTGTCCCGCCAACCGTGACGCCCTGACGGACGCCAGTACTCTTTAGAAAACTGTTCTGAGGACTGCGGGTAACTGATAATTATTTGTAATCTGTGCAGAGATTTGTGCAGAGATTTGGCACGTGGCGGCAGTAAAATCCTGAGAAACAAATTAAACTCTCCAGGAATTTTTTAGTCCCTGAAACATGGCCCACTCCCCTCGATGTGACGAAGAACCGCTATACGAGTTACATTAGCGTGACACGCTGCGCACGCGAGGATACTCCGTGCTGGTATGCGTGATATGAATATCGATATTGCTCCGCACGCTCTGTGCATTGTACTCGACTGCGTGCTGTTGACACCACCAGCCTTGCCAGGGGAAGACAAGTCAAGTGGACAAGAGACGCTGAGTCTGCTTTCTACCAGACGTCAGTTTGATAACGAAGGTTACATTAAACGTATTTCCGTTCGGTGAAAATTGTACCAGTTAATGCAAGAGATGCTGAAGTATCTTTCGGAACTACTTCCTCATTCCTGGCCTCTTCCATGTTATCGGCACTAAGTAGCAAGTAGCGTGGTTGCTTTTTTAAAGGCAGGCACAACGAGAAAATACTTGTAATACATCGCGTGTACATACAGAGCCTTTGTTTTATCTCCACATGACGCCTTTTAAGTAAAACTTTCTTGGATTTTATTCTATTTATTTTTTATTATTATTAGATTTTCTAACACTCGTATCATTTGGTTTGTGTGCAAAAGGAAAGTGTACTAGTATATGAGCGGGAATCCCAAGGTTCATGTCAGCCGTTACGCGCCTCGGGAGTGACACCATGGCTGTTTTAACCTCCGCGTCAGTAAGTTCTACGTGATGTGAATCATTCGGCTGCCAACAGCGATGCAGGATGAGCTCTGACGTGTGCGCGGTAGCAGGGTCGCCGCAGCCAGCTCGGGCTGCGATGATGTGGGAACCTGCGGACCGTCCATTCATAACCTCATTTTTCACCTAGACCCGCTTAGAAAGGGGATCAGGAAGAAATAGGCAGGTACGCGCAGACCGAGATGAAAAAAAAAATGACATTTATGGTTATTACAGTAACTACATAAAAATTCCCCTGATCGCAGTTTTTTCTAATGACAGTGATTTATCAATTTTTATATTTGAAAAAATGGAAGGAATATTGTTGTTATTGGAAAGGGGGGAGATTGTTGTTATTGGAAAGGGGGGAGGGGGTGTTAGCACTGTTGTTTTCCAGAGCCCTGAAAAACCTTGGGCAGGCTTGTTCATTTCTGTATCATAATATCGGCTCTTGCACGTGCTGATGACCCTTACAAACATCCTTCAAAAGTTGGCATTAAAGTTTTTTAAAGGACATTTATTACTAATAATAAATTTATTAATAATTTCATCACGATGCCCGTATACCATAGCCTCAGTTTTAAAAATCCCATACTTCCTACTCAATTTCATTCATAATTTGCTCTTCAAAAGAAATCGTTCGGCAGAATAAAATCATTAATAAAATACGTTACTGATCAAGATGAACTTGCGAATACTAACCACGAGTATGGCCCGTGCTATAGGTGCACGTGAAGCTGACCACGCTCTCCAGCGCAGCGGACAATTAACATACACTCGTCGTTACAGCTGGTGGGTTTCTGAATGGGCAAGAAAATTGAAAATGTGACGTGAGCGAAATGCAACAGAAAAGTTAATGAAATGTTCGGGCACATACACACGTTCCGCATCAAGCCTTTTGGAAATGATGATTCCAGTACATAATTCCATCCTGTATCGAAACGAAGTGTTAAGGTGACCGCCTGGGTAGGCCGCCGAATGGTGTGCAGAGCTCCAGCAGAAAACGTATTATTAAAAAAAAACCTCCAATATGTCTGAGTGAGGTCTGCTTACGAATAGCATTTAAGAAACGTTACGCGTCTGTATACGTTTTTCAGTTCTTCCAGTTCTCTCTAAAACATTTTTTTGTGATAGTGAAAATGGCTCAAACGGATCTTTTCACGGTCATTCTTAGGTATGAACATTCCGGCACAAAACATTAAAAAAGGAATAGGGACGTGCATCAAACCTTTATTTTTATGATTACGTCATAAAATGGTAGAATCTCCGCTGAAAGTCACATAGAAGCGCGCTATCGACGGCAAGACTGCACGCCAGTTCAGTGCTTTGTGCGTGGAGGCGATGAGAGAGTTGATGTGCATGCCTCGGTCGCCCCTAACGCTCTCACGCTTTTAGGCCTCAAGACGTGCAAAATTCCTTCCACCAGGCGGCCACCTTAATAAAAGAGTAAGCTTCTATCTCTCTCGGCGCGGTGGACTGAGGGCCCTGGTTGCGCACAAAAGACACCCTCTGGAGGGGGCTGCGAGGCAGACTGGAGCCGAGCACGTCATGTCACACCAAGAGGATGGCGTCATCGGGGGCGCGACGGCGAGGTGGGACGAGGCTGGGGTCGAGAGATCGCGTCGCACTCCGGCCCACGCGCGGCCATTTCGCGCCCTCCTGCGGTCTCACGCGCCGCTCCGCTCTCCGAGATCCACACTCCTCGGCTTGCGGCACTCCTTTGTTCGCCCTCGCTTCTTCCGCGGCTGGTATACCGACCAGCTTTGCCAACCTTTCGCAATGCCAGGATCGTACTGTTTTCTCGGAAAGATCGTACAAACCACTTCCAGGATCGTACATAAAAAAAAATAACATTTCTAATGACTTTTAAATAACATACAATCAAAACACTTGCTTTCAAACAAAATTGTCAGGCGGCACCGACGTATACCAATATATTTTCAGTAAAATCACAAAAAAATTTACAAAGCTTAGAAATGTATTTAAATAGATAAGTAAGTACATAAAATATTTTACCTTATGTGAGACTTTAAAAGTGGAAGAACAATCTAGTCAGCAATGCGGTTAATGAACTCAAGAGCCGTCACAGCATTTATCTATAGGTAAAAATGAACAGGGCTGACGATCGTACAATTGGCGTACAATCCGAAGTTTGGATCGTGGGTGCACCACACGAAATTATCATCCTTGTACGATCAAGATCGTATGGTTGGCAACGCTGATTCCGACCACTCGACTGCGTCGTGACCCGTGCGCCGCCTTTGTTCATTTCCGCAGCTGTGTTCTCCGTTCCTCTTCGCCACCCGGCTTCGTTCTTTACGTGCTGCGGTGTCCATTAGCCAGCCATTGTTTTCAAGATTCGGCGTGAAAATTGCCAGTGATTGAATGTTAACGTTAATGATACGCCACCCCGTTCAAGGTATTTTGCGTGCTCGAGCTCTGGAATCATCGAGAGCGCTAAGGGAGACACTGGCATGCACGTCATATGCCTCACTGCTTGTACACGCAAACGCATTATTGTTCTTCCACGTACCAAAAAATGATAGTATAAACACTGGTTCAAGAGCACATGCGACATAAATTAATGCCAGATATGCTAGTTGGAGTCCTCTGGTTTTTCGAAGACGACAAAAAGAAAATGAGGGGCATTAATGGTTTTTTTTTTAACTTTATGAGCACATGCTTCTTTCGCCAGATGGATGCACTTTGCGTATCTTTCGTCGCAGTGACATGTAAAAATTTACGGCGTAAGAAATAGCTCGGCCAAGATTGAGATACATTGCTCTGGTCAAATATTCGCTCACAAAGGGAGTTGCAACAGTTAGGAGTGCCCTTAACATTGTTTCTCTATATTAGCGTTCATAAAATTGTGAAATACAGTTACAGGTTATAAGACTGATTTATGCCCCTTGCGCTCTTAAGCCGTTTTGACTTTCCAAAATGCACCTGATAAATAAGAATAATGACACTTCGATACGTGCGTGTAATTTTCATCAGAATAACAGGCACTAAAAATATTAATTATTTTCTAATTAAAACTTTTTTCAATCCAAAGATTTGGCAGTCGGACACGTGTAATGGTCCTTATGTTCGCTGCTGGCCCCGTCTGTATACCATTCTCGCCATTAGTTTTTTTTTTTATAGTCTTGGGTGGCTGTTTCGTCTAAGATGTTACTTGTAGCGAGGTACCCGAATTAGCTATGGCGTGATTCAAAATTAGAGCACGTAATTGTTAAATACTGTGTTGATATGCTACTGTAATCAGGTTAACCTTCGCCTGTAGCTCTCCTGTAGATTGCCTGCTCCCAAAATTCTTTCTTTTTGTACCAGCGAGAAGTCATTGTTCTCTCATAAACTAGAACACTCCGAAGTCGTTTTTATTAGCATATGTATTAAGAACGTCTTGCTCAGCCTTTCTCGAAAGATTCCGATGTCTCTGAGGTTGTGTATGACGACCTAATTTGATTGTAAATACCGTTATAATTAACTGAATATCATTAATTACGGTTTGGCGAATAATTAAGGTTTGACGAGTTACAGTCTTCTACGCCTGCCCCCAGAAACTCATTAATATCCCGACCCGTCATGGCGGAGGCGTTCCTCTCGCCTTGACCGCTGTTAAGTAAGTGTCCTCAATCTCAGTGTGACGTCATCCAAGCAAGTTTTCCTTCCTGCGAAATACCGTAACCATTCCTGTACGTCACCAGCTCTGCCGGATCAGTTACAAGTAAGGAAAGATATACGTTATTTTGCCACTCTCACGTAAAGTATTTCAGTAGCACGGTCGCTAAGACAAGTGTATAATTTATTATTCTTCCTTCACATTGATGTAGATTGTCTTGAAAATAGTTTCATATCCTATGAAATTATTAATTTGGCCTATTTTGGTACTTTCCATGTTGATTGTAATGTATTAACTGTTCCTTTATTGGTCATTAGCAACTAAATAAAAATTATCAAGATAAGTAAAATACTGTACGAATAATCGTTGGTGTCCAAGTTTCCTTGCCTTGTTGGCCTAGACGACGCCAGTAGGGTCTCAAACGTGTTTTCTATGTACAAAATATATTACTCAATTTGTTTCTGAGATAAAAAACATCATAATTTATAACAGACTGGACTGTTTGAATGGTGCTTGTGTTTACATGTTGTAGTCATTGCGGTTATTTATGTAGTTAGCAGCTTGTAAAATACTTAAACAAATGGAAATTAGCCACAACTGAATCATTGAGTAAATATATACACTAGGGCGGCCATGGGGATAAGAAAAAGTCTGACCAGTTTTTTATGTTAGTTCTTGGGATGATTCAGAGGAGCGCTAGTGTTCTCGACTGGGAGTTAGCAGGCAGCAGACGACGCAGCAGTCAAAATACTTCGCCACCCGTGCGGTGTTGCCAGTTCTGCAGCCGGAAAAAGTAGGTAATCACCCTGGCCTCCGCTCACCCACGTTATTATTTTATAGTTTAGGTTTTCATCATAAATTACGAGTACTGTTTTAGCACTTACAATTACAAATTTGATATTAATCGTGAATGATGGCATACATTATAGTAGCGTTTTCATTCCGTTCTTATGAGAAAGTAAATTGACAGGAAATGATAGTCACTAGTCGAGAAATATATGTTAGACCCACGAAGGTCTACAATGTGACTCAGTGTTTACAGTTTGGGGTTGTGATCTACTACAAAGGTGACTGTTCGTACAAATAATCAGTACGTTAAATTTGTCGATTCAAGTGCCATTAAGGCTGTGTCCGAACCTAGGAATGCACTTATGTGTATGAGCATACTCCACTCGGCTCGATACTTGATACATTCCGACAGACATACTTGTTTGCATCCGTTACAGCAACTAGCCAGCTGATAATATTATGAACAAACATTTTGACGGAAAACAAATACTGAATCTGTACTGGAACGTAGGCTCATAGATTTAAAATTATCAACCCACTAGGAGCTGTAGCTGAAAAGCGCATGATAATGAAAGTGTTGCTAATAAATAAATCATAAACATTTTGTCAAGACAGGAATGAATACGTATTTGACGCAGTAAACGCAGTTATCTATAATGTATTATTAAAACTGGTAAAAACTAGAGGTAAATTTTATTTTAACACTAATATGGTATAAATAAAAATTATTTTTCGAATAATTTAACTTTTACACTCATCCATGCCTTGCCTTGTAAAAAATTGGCAGTGTTCTCACTGCCCTGCATATTAACTATAAATTAATCGTCACGCCCGAATTATAACAAATCACGTAGAAAACGGGTTATCTTTATCCCGGCTCTTCTAAATCATTAAAGGTTAAAGAGTATACAATGTTAAGAACAGTGGTTTTTTTTTCTTTTCTAAAGTTAATGCCTCCACTCTTTAGAAAAATAAATATAAGGAATAACAATAATGAACTATGTATAAACCGCTTTTCGAAATAGTAGCCTATGGGCTGTAAGGGTGCAAGAACAGTGGTTTTTTTTTTCTTTTCTAAAGTTAATGCCTCCACTCTTTAGAAAAATAAATATAAGGAATAACAATTATGAACTATGTATAAACCGCTTTTCAAAATATTAGCCTATGGGCTGTAAGGGTGCGAGACGTACTCACATTCGTTTCTCCGTGAACGTGCGTATGTCATTTCCCGAGACATGTACAACATTTACGTACTTAGACGAATACGAACGCTGTACGAGTGTGCATCTCATTAAGCAGAAAACCTTATGCATACTGCAAGAAAAGGACTCTGATGATCACGTATAAGGCTACGCTCTAACAGATGTTTGTTTTAAAGCGACAATACAATTGTCGTATCTGTAAGATCTATGTTTACAATAATGATGCACATTAGTGGTTATTGTCTGAAAAGCTGGCAGTTATGTGTATTTACATTTACATGAGTGTAACACAGCACACCATTTTATATTCTACACAGAAACATAGAACTCATAAAAGAACGAAAAACGTTGACACTGAAGTTATAATCAGTAATGATAACACTAACGAATGCATGAAAACTAGACATAAAAAAGAGAGTCGCAATATTCTACTTCAGACTGCATTACAAAATATAACTATTTCTACACTAAACGTCGGTTGAATGCAATGACTTGGTGCCAATCACTAATAGTTAAGCTAGGTTTACAAAAAAAAAACATATACATTAAAATTATACAGTAAACGCTTATATGTCACACAGAAACACGTCTTCTGTATTTGCAGCTTCCAATATTGTTTTAATTATTAATTCTTGCCAATGGAAACCGGCAGCAAGCCTGTTATGTTTACCTTTGTTCCTAATCTAACTTTGTATAACACAACCATATTTAAGCACATCATACTTCTAAGCCAAAATTTTCTATCAGAGAAGCTTATTTTTGTGAACAAATGTAATCGTTAACATGTGCACATACACGACGTTTTAATATTGCTTATACTTGAATTACTGTAAATAACCGTTTCCCGCCAACAGCGCCGTCTGCTGTGTTCTGAGTGGTCGTTGCCTCACAAGTTTTACTTAAGGTATAAAATACAACTATTTCTTTCAACGCCTAAGGAAATTCCAACAACGCGTATGACTTGCTAAGTTCCATTGGAAATCAATACAAGAGGTAACAAACTTTTAACAAACTTTCGTTTCTTCTGCACACGTCTTAACGCATAATGTAACGCTTAAATTTTCTATTGCAAATCCAGCTTTACTGGAGACTTCGCAGCTTACGCTAAATTAAAGTGCGTTGGTGTGTTTAAACGCAGTAGAATAAAATAATTTATCTGTTCATACTGTGCAGTTGTTACTTGACAGTAGGGCATCCTTATGTGTTAACTTTGTGGGATCTTACTTTTACTAAATGTATTTATGTTCTCTGTGCCTCATGTTATGTTGTAGGAGTAAATACTTTTTTCGCTAACGACCACTCATTTTGTTTGCATGGTTACACTATACGAACGAAATATATTTTATAACATGTAAGATCATCTTCATAACGAGGAGTGTTAATTCATACTGCAAATTTAGTTTCGATTCGTTCATCGTGGGTATTTTCTCCTCTTTACTATTATTCCCCTGCCTCTTAACAGTGTTAATTTGGATATGTTAGTAAGATACTAGCAGTATGCAGTGTATCATATTCTCTCTTCCGATATTTAAAAAGGTTTTATGAAGTTTCCGGTGCCTAAATTCTGCTTGAAGCGTGAGTCGTTAAAGCCGCCACTGCACGATACCCAATTTCTGCTACTTTTGGTTATACCCATGGTCACAACAGAATGCATAAAAGTTTATATAGCAGAAGAGAATAAAGAACGCATTAGTTCATACCCATACGTTACCTAAAGTGCTAACAGCAAATTGTAAAGGCAGGCAAAACAACTCCCAGGGGGGGCAAGGGTGCAAATGCAACCAAATGTTAAATTATATGTAGGCGCTTTGCGGTGCATCCAAAAGTACGAAGATTGTTTCTTTCCCCTGAAGACTGCATTTATTTAGGTTTTTAAGTACGAGTACTATTAATGTATGGAACATGGTATGACTAACGGCACTGCTTATGTATGGAAAACAAGGTACTGTATTCACATGTATGTACGGCGGAAATTTACGCCACTCATTAAAATATTAGCAAAATTTAAACAGGGGCGTAGCCAGGAATTTACTTGGGGAGGGGGGAATTTTATTTCTATTTCTGAACAAAATACGAAAAATGTAATATTACAAACTAACCGTTAAGATATTATTTATAATCAATTGGTTAATATACAGATATGGATCACACATTTCTTATATTAAAATAAAATAAAAGTTGTAATTTTGTTTTTAAATTTTATTTTTGAATATTTAAATTTTATTTCAGTTGTGGGAGGGGGGGGGATATGTCCCGATTTCGCCCCTCCCCCTCATTTTTCGTGTGCTTCATTGTATTTACATATGTATCTTTAATGAACCTAATAATCAATCTTGTGCTTTCCATAAATTAACAAGCTTTAACGGTTAGAAGGACAAAAGAAGGCAAAACTATCACAATATTAAACTGAAGGCTTTTATGTTTGGCTGTCAACATTACTCACGCTACACAGCTCAAATTATCTACTTTAGAAACCAATTAATTTATATTGCAGACAGCTACAGCTAGTCGATTGCACTGTGCTGTTACTTACGTATTATTACTTTTATACTAAGTGATTCTGGAAGTAAACGTTTGCTAACAATAACAGAAGTTGTAAACAGCAATAATGTATCACATAAAAAATCTCGCTACACGACGTAGATATGAACTGTGAAGCCCAACATTTTATGGCAGAGAACCGCGCATGAACTCGCTGAGCTACCCATACAGCGTATGAATTGTCCGTATGATCTCTAAATAGTGTAAAACAAAGTAGTTTATCCCCGCCTGTCTGTGTATTGTATTCGCTTAGTACTTCTAAACTACTTGATGGATTTTGATGTGGTTTTCAGTGTCATTTAAAGAATTTCTTGAGGAAGGTTTTGGTGTATAATTCATTTATATTTAATGTAAAGATAGTAGAGAAATGTCGAACCGTTTGTAATCAAGTCGTCAAAAACAGCTTTTAGGGCGCTTACATGACTTGCGCTGACTAAACCATTAGAGATACATCAAATTAATGTACTACAGAATTGTAGCTCTCAAAAAAGTCTACAGAAAAGTCCCTGATAGCATATGTTTATCTTTTAAGGTTGACCCACAGTAACCATTTTTGTCTTTCAAAGTATCGCTGTAAAACTAAATTGTTACCGGGCGAAGCCGGGCTGGGCTGGTTCGCTAGTAATGTATATACATTACCTCACTCCACATTTATAGCGTATTTTATAAAGTTGTGTTTATTGTTTAATTATGGCTGTGTTAGTAATTTGCAATGTTTGCAGTTACCTACGCATACATTAAGTTTCATTTTGTACATGCATACATTTCACAGAACCCGTAATCTTTTCGTAAACGGACATATACGGCTTGAGGTAATTACTCGGGTGTTTGCCATCTGATCTGTCCCAGCTTCGTAGTTATAGCAGACATTCAAAACACATTCTACTGTTGTAGGGCTTGGTCTGAGAGCGACAGAGATGGAGTATGAGAGAGAGATAGTAGATATCACAGTGGCAACGCTGCCGACTTCCCCACGTAGCTGCTACGAAAATGGACTAGCGCTACATGGTGTTCATATCAAGAACTACAGATTCTTATCTGCTGGAGTGTTCAGATACTTTAACCTGGGGAAGTCCACTCTAGGTATATCGTTACTCAATGACTGAATGGAGTAGTCCAACTTCACTTCTGCAAGAAATGGCGGAGAATTTTGTGTCATGTTTGTCCATGATCCATGTGGCATTATTGCTTCAGATTCAAATTTTAAGACGTGACTACAATAGTTTTATATTGACGGTTTGAGCATTGTGAGAAGAAATTGTCGGAATAAAATAATTTTATATGGTACAGCGATATCGTCCATCGATTTATTATTTTGGTGATGACAAGTCCTATGTCCTATTGTGTAGATCGTGAGTAAACTTGGGTGAGTGGAGGAGTTCCTAGTCATCGTTCCGCAAGTGACACGTCACTCTAAAAAAATCCATACTTTGTTTTCTGTACGACAAAGAAAACCATTTCTTTGAATCTGTTTTGTTCACAGTAACACAATGCAGCTTTAATTCAAAGAGGATGTTACAGAAGCATACGTTTGCTGCTAATAAATGCTTTCTTTATGCGTATTTGTTTTATGGCAATATTACTTTTCTTTATAGCAAATAAATAAATATTATTTGAGCTGCTTTTGTTCACAGTAAAGAAGTATTACTTTGTACCAAAGGCAAAGGGTAGTTATCAGTACGTAGCTGTTGTCCCAACGCAAACGTTCATAAACCAATAAGTATATTCTGTAGCTACGAAACTGCAGCTGAGCAAATGTGTAGTCCTCGTGTAGACTGTTAATGTCATTATAAAGTTCGGTGATCCTCCACACCACTAATAGCAATTCTTTACAAGATGTGGCATTGTATTCTGGCCCATATTACTACCTCAAGTGATATTCCTATCAAAAGTAATCTGAAAGCAAAAAGACAACGTGGTCGTGTGGTGTAGGGCGTTAGGTTAGTATATCACGGTGTGTGGGTTCAATTCTCGGAGCCGCCCTGCTTCTTTTGTGAGTATTATTTTGTTATATTTTTAATTCTCTCTTATTTACAAATTACTTTTGTTTATCAGAGCACAAATTTCCTTTACAGTGTAACTGACATTACCACAAAAGCTTCTGCTGAACTACTGTAACGACAATGCAAGGGTGTCATAATCATTAAATTACATGTTGCAGCAAAGGAAGCGTTTTTACTGTGAATTACTGTATGTCGTGCGTGAGGCAAGGAGATACAATTGCCGTGACCGCCCTTCAGCTTTGCGACTAGCCACCTCGCGGCCAGTTGTGGCAGCCCAACAGAAGATACGAAGACATCTTACACTTTTGAAAACACATGTTAATATTGTCAGTTTACGGGACCTAATTTATTCTACGCGGATGTACAATGTATTCAATTGTAATTGCCTCCATGCAAATATAAAACGTAATTTCTTCTCAAGAAATAAAATGTAAAATTCAGAAACATCAGAAGAGATTTACTTTACCTTTACCTGAGTATAATGCGGTAATACAGTTGGTTGTGCGATAGTGTAACCTTAGCGTCATGTTATTTACGATCCGGCCGGTAGTAAATTTTTGACTGACGGAACCTAGTTGCGATTCCGCCGGCTCCAACAAGGCCACCGACACATAACTTCATCGAACATGGAGCATCAGGTGTGAGGCCTGCTCAGAAAGAGTTAGGTGCAAGCTCCAGTTCTGTGGATCTGCAAATTCCCAATATTTTTTGGTGAGTTTGTGAAGGACATTTTCGTACGTCGCCATGTGATCCTGCTAGATTTCTCATCAGTGGAGTCAACTTGATTCAAAAGTCACGGTAGGAAAACGCAAGGGTTAGGATACGGAATTTCGAAGCAGTTTTAAGTATTAGTGTACCCGTTTCAGAAACGTGTTAGGATTTCGTGAATGTCTTCTATGTAATGAAGATATCTCGCCGACGAGCAAGCGAGATGATGGGAGACAGCTGTGGTGTTAACTGACTGCCTGTGGTTGCGTCTGCATGCTTTTGTGCTGACACTTATGATTGTGACCATAGTGCCAGCGGTCTACTCCCATTTGTCTCTCCTGTTAACTCTTTCAGATCTGCTTCTTATGGCTTCACGTGATGCAGAAAATAAAAAATGTTATGCGTGCTGTATTTAATGCTGGCACAGTTTTGTGTCATTATCACAACCAGTGAACTGTAGGCTTTTTATTCGGTGATAGTGATATGGACCAGTCATAACTTGGAACAGTAGCACAGCTGTTTAAACATCAGTTACCCACAAATAAGACCACTGGGCACTGAGCCTTGCAGTGCACAGTGTCAGCCAAATGTAACTTTCCTGTCTCTTATGTACACAGTTGTCTGAATGGGTTAAGCTCGTCTTGACTTTCTTACTGACCGAAGTACACTGGCGCTAGCCTCATGATTAAGGACATGTGATATTCAAAGACGTTTAAACAGAGAGAGTAAATACAATTTAATGAATGATAATGTAAATAGCACAGTGAGAGTAACAATTGCTCTTTACACAATTTTTCACTACATGTTTATTGCATTCGGTTCAAAAAGTCCTGATTTACTGGACTGCACAGTAGTTAATAAGGGAACGAAGTGGTTTCGTGTACGATCATGGAAACTGGCGGCGTGTTAATGACGGGCAGCTGTACAGCGGCATGTTTATAAATTTCCTAAGGAGTCCAGAGGGTGGAGACCTTGCTTACGGACATGCTGTTTATGTAGAAACAAACCCTGTTTCAAAGTCATTATGTCACCAGCGCCATGCTGCGCTGCCCAAAAATTTTTTAATGCTATCTGATGTACCTGTTAAAATTACGCTAGAACTATTATGTTTTGTGCACGTAAATTTTTCCTTAAAAAACTTAAATGGTAATGGCGCCTTCTTTGAACATTCAATTATATTTTATCTATGAATTATGTTATTTCATTTATAATTAATATGAATGAGAACAGGGAGAAAATAGGTATGTTGGTAATGCCTAGTAAGAAATAGTTATTATGGAAAGTATTATTAAAGTGAGTGCGCACGAATGCGGTGCGCTGTACCTTCAGTGTAATTTTCTAGATTTGATTCACCTTTGTTTGTATAAGGCGGAGGGATATCCTGAAAGTAGAACTTTAGCAGGGCTCAAAAATATGGAAATAACCTTTAAGGACTATAATCAAGTTACGCAATTATTTTCTCCGCTGAAGTGAGGGTTTGAGGTAAAGACCAAATGCAAACAAACGTCACAGAATTGTGGAAACACGGTTTGGTAGTTCTTGAGCCAGTGCTGTGGTCGTGCGCAGAAGACCAGAATCAGTGTACGTCGTGTGCAGTGCGTAGGGTAGGGTGCAGACAGTGTAGGCGTGGATGGCTGATGTTCTCAGTTGAGGTAGTAGGTTTGGTCGGGCAGCCACGCCACTTGTAACGGCGTTCCGCGCCAGCGGGCCCGTCACGCCGCCCTGCGCGCAGCAGGAACAGCGAGAGGAAGCGAGTGTGTGCACGGGGGGTGGAGGGCGACGAGGCACACCTGACAAGTGAATGGAAGACCAGGATAATAATCCCTACTCGCTCCTTGCGCCGCGCTGTGCCCACCTGCGGCGGACAGTCCCGTCTTCTCACCATGGAGCCGGGCGCCTGCCCCGGGACAAGGACAAGGATCTGAAGAGACTGTCCAGGTCTTGATAGCCGATGAGGGTGAAGCGAGGTTAGTATGGAGGAGCTTCGGAAAATGGAGATCCCCAAGAAAACCCGTCGACAGCGGCATCGTCCAGCACGATTCCTACATATGAAAATCCGGGGGCTACCCCGCCGGGAATCGAATTCGGTTCGCCTTGGTGGGATGCGAGTAATCTAACCACTACATTATAGTGGCCCTTCCGTTGCACGAGAGCGAAGACCCAAAATCAGGGGCGCGAAGCCGGGTCGAAGGATATCATGGGTTTGTCAACGATTAGTATTAATTGTGATAAAAATATGTAATTGCTGTGAGCTATGGTGCACTATATTATACTGTGAGGTATTGTTTCTCCTTGAATTTGCCCTAACACGTGTCAGCACCGCTAATGCCGACTTAACCTTCCTCGTCCCTTACTTCTCTTCAGCCAATGCACCCCTCTCCCCCAAGCCATTGTA